>WOGO01001100.1:0-19446 GCA_015342085.1 Leptinotarsa defecta | reverse complement strand
AGAAAAACTATCTCGTTATGGGATAAGAGGTTTACCACTAAAATGGCTTTCAAACTTTTTCAAAATCGAAAGCAGTACATTAAAGTAAATAATGCATCGTCTCTAATAAGAAACATAAATTTAGGGGTTCCACAGGGGTCCGTCTTGGGACCTGTATTATTCTTATTATATATCAATGATATTGACAAACTGGACGTTCCCGCTTTTTTGCCTTATATGCAGACGACACGTCCGTTGTCTTATCATCTAATGACAATGCAACATTAGTCAAACAATGTGAACTAACTGTAACCAATATGGAAGAGTGGTTTGCTGCTAACCTCCTTTTCATGGAGAAAGCGCAGGTGATAAGGTATCATAATAGACAGAGAGAATGTGAACAACTATTTTTTCATAATCTTAGGACGGGTGAAGAATGTGTAAAATTCCTGGGTATACATGTTGATAAAGGTCTCACCTGAAAAATTCAATGTGAACATCTGATTTCCCGCTTGAAGACTATATCCTTCTAGCTGAGAAACCTAAGACATATCCTCAGTCTTGATATGCTACGACAACTCTATTATGCACAAGTCGATAATAGACTTCGTTATGGAATTTGGTTCTGGGGCGTATCCCCCTTGGCAAATGAAGTATTTATTGCTCAAAAAAGAGTTATAAGGATAATGACTGTTCTGAAAAGAAGAGAATCCTGCCGCTATAGTTTTAAAAATATGGGAATTTTAACAATGTCGTCTATATTTACATTTGAAACTTGTTTATACGTATTTAATAATAAAGCTAAATTCATACTGAGATCTGATATTCCCCATTGCAGAACAATGAAATATTCAAAGTCACTAAATGTAATAGGGCCTAAAGTCTTCAATTCTCTACCCGATGATATTCGAAATTGTGTACCTGCACCTTTGTTCAAGTCTCGCTTGAAATCGTACTTGATCGAAAAGTTTTTTTTCGTTTTTTCTGTAAGCTAATGTAATGTAATGTAACTCTATTGTGATATCTTTGTGATATTTCATTTTTATGTAATCTAATTATCTTTGGAATAAGACTGTGGTTTGTGCTGTTAGTATGCCTAACTTCTGTTAATCTACTTTCTACTTTTAAGACAATTCCTATACAATATCTTATTGTCTAAAAGAAAATAAAACTTATTATTATTATTATTATTATTATCTTCGGCTGTGAAAGTTTACATTCTTTGAACAGTCAATCTATTTTTTCATAAGTAATAAAAATTCGCCCTGTAGATTGTGATTTAGTTCTAACAATCCTAGAAAATTTCAATAATGTTTATAGGGACCATCTTATTATTTCAGTCAATTTTTTTTTCAGGTAATGTGCTGCCCACTCAACGTAATAAATTTCCTGATCCACGATCTTCAAAGACAGAAAATGTCGGCCATAAAATTATTGAAATTAATTACAAAGCTGTGCTCAAACAAGAAATGAAAAACATACTGACAAGAGAGAAGAAAAATGTTTTCCTTGATCCTGGGTCTGGGAAAGGTGATATTTCAAATTTACCAGAAAATAATAATCAGTTGATGTTTACTTCAGTCTATTTCAAAAATATTTTTTTCAATTATTGGCATTTTATCGACATCAAAATCTGTTGAAAGAAAAATCTGTTTAAAATCTGTTTTTCCGTTAATCAGCTGTCGCCCCCATACGAACGACAACTCTCAGAAGTTGAGAAACTTGTGCGAGCTAAGGACTAACGAGGTCTTACCTTTTAATGTGTCATTCCCAACATGGTTGCAGAATCATCCCAGCTTCAACCAGATAAATTCTCTCGAGAAAAATATCTGGTCGACGCGGGAATCGAACCCACGACCTTCCGATCGTGAGTCGGGCGTACTACCACCGGGGCCAATTCCACAACACAAAATGCCGTTTGCCAATTATTCTTCATTTCAAAAAACTGACATTAAAAAGAAACATAAATGTTTGTCGACCTAATGGTAAAATGCATTTTCAGTTTGAGTTGTCAGTTCCAGATAGGTATTGAAAACAAAATTCTCCACCTCCAACACTTACCTATTATTATCAAAACTCTATTGTTAGTACCTCTTCAAAATAAATTCTTTCTGTAGTCGAAGAGTTTGTGATTTGACTGTGTTTTGAAGGTGTTCATTTAAAAAATCTAGAGTAGGTAAATCTGGTTTCCAAGGTGGCCAAACATGTGTCTTCCAAGTATTGACATTGGTCATATATGAATATATTGAAACCCCTGAGACTAATTTGACCTCAAACGCATCAAAGGTATTCAAAAATTACTTGTTTTACTAGATGTTTTTTCCAAATCTACCTGTTCCACCAGAATAATTTACCTAATTTTTTACCTACGTAATTACCTACTGCTAGGTAGACTAATTTGATGTACCCCAACCATTACCATAACTATGACCATAACCTCAACCCAACCCTAACCATAACTCTAATCCTAACCCTCACCCCAAATGTTGAGCATTATTAAAAATACTTGTTCATTTCCTCGTTTTAAAACCACTACCATTATATTCCTCTCATCACCCATTTTCGGTTGATGTACCACACACCTTCTTGTGGGTGTGGTCCCAACAACTGAAATGACGTCGGAACTGCTTCAATAACTAATTATCCTCAGTTACATTCATCATGTCATGGATATTAATTTTTTCTGTTCATTAGCTTCTTTGGTATACCAGAAGATGATGATTGATTGCTCACGTTTTTGTAAAAAATGGAGAGTAGTAACTTGTTGATACTTGATTTGGGTTGAAATGCATCATTTTCTCAATAAATACATAGTTTTCCAGGCTTGCTATCGACAAAGTGATCTAGGGGACTATCCAGCTGAATTTCCTGATCTCTGACCATTGCTTTTTATTTCGCTTGCCTTCAGTAGAAAGTTTTCACCACCACTTCTGCAGATCCCTAAGAACTGTGACAAATAATGGTTAGGGAAAGCCCTAATGTTGAAAACCAAAGTTGTCTAGCAATAATGAATCAATTTCAAAGAATTCAAAATGATGATAGTAGGTGATATTCCACTATCATCTTTTTTCCAATGTAATATTGGGGTAGCTGCATAAAAGTGGTGAAGGTTCGAGTATAATAAAATGTAGTTCCCTTTGAAACAAAAAATTACGTATTTTTTCATTTTCGAACAAGGGTACGATGTTGAGTTACAAAAGGATCATATTTTTGTTGGGAAGCTCTGTATATGGGTCCTGTTTCTGGGTGTTTATGCTTAACCTTTATTCTACGATTGCATCCACTCACAGCTGCTGATGCCAACTTAAACCCTTCATTCCCTTTGTCTACCGCTTCCTTAGACGAAACGTCAGGCATGAGTAGGTACTTATAGACCACGACCAACAAACCCAAAATATAAGCTAGATACAGTTAGTAAAAAACTATAAATTCAGATCGCCCCAGTTATGTTTGATTATGTACAAGTACATTTGTGTTTTTCAGCAAGTGCTGTCAAATTACAACCTCGAAAAAGCTCTTCTAGTTCTTCAGCGAATCCTACAGGATCGTGCAGATGCGGCCCGGCCATAAGAAAAGAAGAAGGACGAGTACCAAATCGACAGTCATCTGGCAAACTGGAAGCAAAACACGCCGTCAGAGACAAAAACAAATGTGAGTATCTGAATATCGCGACCAAAGTAGAAAAGAAATGCGAAGAAGTGAAGAAAGTTGGCAAAGAAAACATCAGATCTAGAGGGACAAGCAACGATTTGAAAGAGGTGAGAAGGAGTGAAGATGCGAAGAATATTATGAAGGATACGAAGAAGTGTGTAGAGGCGAAAAACATATTGAAAGACCGAAATAAGCGCGACCAGGAAACAGGTAAGTCCAAAAATCTTTTTTTGAGTAAATAAAACGTTTGGTTTATTGAAAGGTTTGAGTCAGTCAATTATCAGTTGAGAAGTTGAAGGCTTCGCATACTATATATGTCACACCCTTCTGTGAAATTATAAACTGATATAAATTATTGAAATTTTTAATGAAAAACATTCGATTCTTCCATTGTTCGAAGCTCCAAGGACAACAAAAATACGTTCATGTTCGTTGGCCATTGAACCAGTTAAAATAATCACCAGAAACTCTACCAAGCCTAGGATGTCAATCAATTTGAACTCAGAGAAACCCTTTCTGGCTAGTTCTACCATGAAACTGGAAAATAGGACGGAAGATCGAAGGAAATGCTCTCCAATTCCGCCAAACCCATTCACATCTTCGAATACTCTGATCAGCAGAAAGACAAAGAGTCAGAGAAGTGCAAAATTGGTGAGAAGAGCTCTCAGAAGAAGTGAGTATTGCAAATTATGTAATAGTTTTTCAACCCCCTTTTCAACTGGACTCATGGAGATGAACGTGTTCATAACTCTCCAATCCCTCAGTATGAATTATTGAGTATCATACAAGAATTTCCATTCAAGGTTTCAAGAACAGTTGAAACATAGTTTAGGCTAAGCTGAAATTTTCCCAGACCTTAGTCTGGTAGATTTGTTATCTAGAAATATGTCAAGGAATGGACCTACTGCAGGAAATTAATAATACAAGATTGAAAATAGAATAAGGAAAGTTTTTCTCTCTATTACGAGATATGCATTACTTGAAGTCCGAATCGAAATTAAAAATATATTTGATCGATGAGAAGCTCAGAATGAAAATTTGTTTTTTTTCTGCGTTTAATTTAAAAAGTCGTTCATGTTCTGATTTATCGACTTTTTCATATTTTCTAAAAGAGTACATTTCCTAAAACAACCCAAGAAATCAAACCTCACATTCCCGTAGTGTGGACTATTCTGGTTTAGCCCTATTTCCGGAGTTTTCCATATAAAAAAAATTTGGAAAAAGTTTTGATTACCCCCGAATGGAAAAAGCTATACTTGTCAAATAGAAAACTAAAAAAAGATATTTCGATGATTTTTTTCTATTTCGTTTTATAGATTGGAATGTACCGGGTGTTAATAAATCCAATTTGTGACATCAACTCCACCAACACATCTTTGATAAATCACACAATCATTGAGCAAAATGTATCTGTATCTGTATTTATAGAGTAGGGAGGATGAGTGTAGGTCCAGAACACTTAGGCCACAATGACCCATTGTATATCCTCTCGAGGAGTTGTCCTCCTAGGTCATCGTCCATCCTGTCCTTTCTAGAAAGGTGGACAGGTCACTAGGAGACATCTCCTTTATATCGGCAGGTGTAGGCCAAGTCTCGCCGAACACACACTCTCTGGATACTCGCATAGGACATGCCTGACAGTTTCATTTTCCTGTTCACACATTCTGCATGGAGGTGTGTCTATTAGCCCCATAATATGGAGGTTTTTCCTTAGTTGACAGTGGCCAGTCATGAATGCTACTGTTAAGCATAGGTTTTTCCTGGTCATTGCCAGATATTTTATCAGAGCCAGCTTCCCAGGGTAACCCAAGGTGATCCTGACAAGATTGCATCTTTTGATCCCATCCCATCTCTTTAGGGTTTGAGCTTGGGTGTGACGTTGGGCTAGTTCCGCAATTGTCGAAGTCATCAGGCCATAGGTGTCACTGGGTCGTAAAATTCTTATTAGCCCAGCCGCTTTATTGACTAAAGAGTTGGCAATACGATTACCTCCAGTCCTGTCGTCGCCTTTAACCCACACCGGAATAATGTTATCATCTACCGAGGCTGTTGCTGAATCTTGGTGGCACTATAGTACTAGACCTGAGATAAAACGTTGTCTGTTCAAGGCTAATAGGGCTTGTCTGCTATCACAATGTGTTTTGTCGATAATTTCCAAAACAAAGTTTTTACTAGGACTTTTATTTCATACATGTTTCTATCTCAAATAAAGAAGCAACTAGCATCCACCCACACACTGATAGACCCTGTATGATATCCATTTTTTGTATTTCTCCACTCTATTAATGAATTGTTAAAGATGATTGACTCTTGTAACACTCTCTGTTCTTCCTTGTAGTTAATAATACTGCTGCCTATGTAGGAGACATTTATAATGAGGAATATTTAGAGGTGAGTATATAATCTTTTTTAAAAAACTCTTTGAAAAGTTTCCATTCAAGGTGAACCTCGAAATTGTGGGTGCGAAAGAAGGAAGGATCGTACTGCCTATGGATTTCCTGGAAAAATTCAATCCTGATCAGAAATTTAGAGCATCAGTGGTAAATTGGATGTTGGAAATACAGGTATTCATAAGGAGACTGTTCAAACGAGTATAGTTTTTTTCCACATTGTAGGCTGTGGAATTTTTCAATCGAACTATAGCAAATAGTACTTTTTTACAATTTTATGGGGTTTTGAGGTTGGGAATAATCTGCTCAGATGGTAATTTGGCGTAATCATTTTCCTCTGCCATATTTCATAGAATGGATTGCCTTTTGATGAAGATAAGACAACCAATTAAATGTAGACCTTAGCTCACACAAGTTAGCTATATTTCTCTCTACTTCTACACTGAGAGATCCATTCAAGAAAGTACATAGTCCACCGAATATTCATTATTATAAAAATATCTTCTATTGCTCTCAATGTGATTAACTTTCAACAACGTATATTTTCAGGAACAAGTTTCACTCAATGATGAAGAACTATATTTATCTGTGAACTTACTGGATCAAGTTCTAGCCAGAACTACAGTCCCTACAAATATGTATCAGTTATTGGCAGTGAGTACTATATGGATTGCCAATAAGCTAATTGGATCTGATATTCTAACTGTAAGTTACAACTGACGCTTTGGTTGATATTCGTAATATTCTGTTTTTTTCTACTTCTCCAGATTTCCATTTCAACATCTTGTAGGCTTGTTCAAAAAAATTTTCGAAGTATTAGGTACTTTTTTCTTCACTCTATTTGATATCCTTTGGTCGCTTTTGATGGATCGTTATATCAAATATACATACTGACTTACTTTTTGGTAACCTCAAATGTTCCAATCATATTATGTTTTCACAAGTACATTCCATCGTCTTTACTAAAGATGGCTTCATCAATGAGAATTTTATTCTTCAGACAGTAAAGACAGTTTCATACCCAAAAGATTCGACGTAGTAAAAACCACTAAAAGTGAACCTGAATTTCTTTCGGAACGAAAACTGTTTTTCAACAACTTCACGTTCTATTTCCACATAGTCCACTGACTATGGACCTGAATTATTTTTAGAATATTTTTTTCTACTCAGGATCTATTTTCTTCGAATATTTCTATGAAAAGATTCATGTTAAATCAGTCTTCTAACACACCAGTGAAATATTTCCTTTATTCTGTAGGCTTCAACTTTGTTGGACTTATGCGGTGAAGCTTACATGTTGAGTCAACTTATCAAAATGGAACGCAAAGTGTTGAAGCTGATGAACTTTGAGATACATTCCATCGAACCTTCCCTTTATATTAACTACTATTTGAAGCTGATGGAGATTCATCAAATCCAAGTGAGTACCATTCCTCAAAGTTATGATTTACCGATCTATTGAAAACACTTTTACTCCAGAACAAAATTACGGTCTCTCGACGCATGTTTCGCTAACCAAGTTACCGTCCTCAGGAGATCAATATGACTATATTTCACTACTATGTTAGTGTTTTCATATGTTAGTGGCCGAACTCTTACCTGTTAGTATTACCTAACTATTACCGGTTAGTATTACCTGACAACTATCTGTTAATGTTCCTCTGCTAAAATACCTGAATTAGTAGCAGGTAACAGGTAGGTTCTACTAACCGGTAGTAATTAAGTACTACTAACGGATAGTAGTTAGGCCATTAGCGTATGAGAACACTAACATAGTAGTTCCAGTACAAACTATTGTAAATTAACTGCTCATCCATCATTGACTGTTTTTTGGCCAAAACCAACAGCGAAATCATGAGTTGATGGATGTAGCCATTACTACGTGGTAGGAAATCATTAGTGTTTTCATATGCTAGTGATTGAACTCCTACCTGCTAGTATCACCTAACTACTACCGGTTAGTATTACCTAACAACTACCTGTTAATGTTCCTCTGCAAAAATACCTAGATAAGTAGTAGGTATCAGGTAGGTTATACTACCCGGTAGTTGTTACGTAATACTAACGGGTAGTAGTCAGTTCACTAGCATATGAAAACACTAACATAGTAGTTCCAGTACAAACTATTACCAACTAATCACTCATCCGTCTTTGGCTGTTCGTAATTTTTTGGCGAAAACCAACAACGTAATTATGAATTGATAGATGTAGACATTACTACGTGGTAGGAAATCATTAGTGTTTTCATATGCTAGTGGCCAAACTCCTACCCGTTAGTATTACCTAACTATTACCGGTTAGTATTACCTAACAACTACCTGTTAATATTCCTCTGCTAAAATATCTGGATGATTAGCAGGTAGCAGGTAGGTTATACTAACCGGTAGTCGTTACGTACTACTAACGGATAGTAGTCAGGCCACTAGCATATGCAAACACTAGCATAGTAGTTCCAGTACAAACTATTGTGAATCAACTACTCATCCGTCATTCACTGTTCGTAATTTTTTGGCCAAAACCAACAACGTAATCATGAATTGATAGATGTAGTCATTACTACGTGGTAGGAAATCATTATGAAGAAAAGAGAATTGGAACTTTCTATGTTTTTTACCACTTTTATTTGTAACTGCAGTTTCATCCTATGAGAAAATTTTCAAACTTTTACGTTACACATTGAGTTTAATGTATAGTATATTCCAACTCATACATTAAACATTGAGTTCATTAGGTTTAAAAATATCCTAATATAACGTATACGTTTGAAAATGTCCCTATAAGACGAAACTGCGGTAACGTTACTTACAAATAAAAGTGGTAAAAACATAAAAAGTTTCAATACTCTTTTCTTCATAACCTAATCTTGCCTTAGCCACCATATTCTGAAGGTACCATGTGTGAATAAAGACAATGTAAATCGTACTCTATAAAAGTGTTTCAATTCCAATTTGTTTTCCAGTTGGCTCACTTTTCCGTTTACTACATTTTGGACTGCACGGTACTTCTACCAGAATTTTCTTCATCCCGTTTATCAATACTGGCAGCTGCAGCTCTCAACGTCGCCATCAAATTGTTTTGCCCGGATTTGGAAGAAAAGTCAAACGAATTTTTCAGCAGGAATTTATCCATTGCAGAAATCGAGAAAAGGAAATCACTAGAAGCCATGATGTATTCCCAAGTTTTGAATATGAATAATGAGAGCTATGTTTTCAGGCAGCCGTTTTATAAACGCCGATTCGTTTCGAATTGTCCACCATCTACATGTACAGTTTGATGATTTTAGATTTTGGGCGCCGGCGCTTTTTTAAATTGTTTTTATTGTCTGACATGAAATAAATAGATATACATGATTTTCACGATTTTTAATGACTATTCTATATGGTACAGTTTGACCGGTAAATGCACAATTTGACTGCTTCCATCAAGATGAAAAATACCTGATTCCAACAAAACAAAATTCGAAGCTGAAGTTTTTTCCCAAAATTTCAAAGTTATGTAAACAAATTTTTCAAATGCAATGTTTCGTCTTTATGCAAAACGACTTCGTGACATGGTTTTGATTTGTATCGTTTTTGTATGCGAGTTTTTCAAAGTGAGACTCAAAACAATGTACATACTTACATATATACATACTTGTCACTATCTTCTTTTGCAGTCACTGGAAGATTTTGGTGTCAGAGGAATTTGCTTGCAGCTCTTCAGAAGCTATTAAAATAATATAACACAACCTATAAATGTTAATGGTGTACTCAGAGACGCATAGCCGATTGACTATGGAGTACCACAAGGTACAGTCCTAGGGGCTATACTAGGGGAACTAACATGCATTAGTATAGAGCCATCCACACTACGGGATTCTGGCTTGGGGTGGAACTCTAAGGAAGCACATAAATCGACTAGAAATAATATAGAAGATATGCATAAGGCTAATATACTCGAAAAATCTCAGATATCCTTCTAACCGACTTCATTCTGAATCACAGATCTTAGACTAAAGACAGTTACTCTTCTTCATCACCAATATTGAATATCACACTTCAAAACACTCCAACCAACTCCTTACTCATAACTATAAGACACGAAATGAAAACTATCACACACTTCCTTTTAAGACCAAAACTACAACACAAATAATGTTTTGTTACCTTGCACCAAAATGTTATAAATATATTCCGGGGGAGATCAAATCTCTGAAAAGTACTAATATATTCAAATACTTTTAACTACTACTTTTTTTTATTAAAATCTTCATATTCAATTCAGTGTTGAGTATATTTTTATTTATGTCGTTCATTGTCATATCTATATATTGCGATTCATCAATCCATTCCATTGGTTTATTTATCTGAGTATTGTGTATATATTATGTTTTTACTATGTACTAGGCGAAATCACGCACAAAAAAATCTCTATTTCGTGATACCCCTGTTTGTTCACCTTGCTACTTTATGTATTATATTAGTATCCTATATTATTATCCTTTATTATTATTATAATATTATTATTACTGAATTATGGAATAACATTTTTCTCTAATAAGTTTGTATTCCAAACATTCTTATGAAATTGAATCAGATATCATTTACAGGATTGCTACACAATATAGTAAGAGGTAAAAGAGGTGAAAGTTCACTTATATGGAACGCTTGTCATCCTCACTGATGGACATCCGATGTTTCAGAATATGACACTTGCCTCATTGAAAGATTGCCCATTTTTTGAATAAAGATGAAGAAGTAGAAAGCCAAAACCTTCCTTTCCAACAGGAGCTTTCTCCTGATAGTGAGCTCCATGTGACATTGATATACTTTGGTGAACTCACCAGTAATATCGCCCGTCGTCTGAAAAATAAAAATTCAGACGTGGGTCACAGAACAAATCATAATTCAAGCAAATTCAATAGACACAATGAAGATGAATCTTCAGAGTCGTAAAGATCAGGTTTATTCAAGTTGACTCGTGGTTCTCGCCCGAAACTTTATATTGGACAAACGGGTAGAACCTTTTCAAAAAAATGAAAGAACATAGAAGTGTTTTTTCGAATATGAAGACCAACTTCACATTTGCAAACCATTTTTTGGCAGAGGAGTATGACTATTACGTATCAAATTTGAAAAAAAAAAGGTTCAAAGTGTTTGAGAATCAACAAATTCAAAAATTGAATACTCACTCTTCTTTAAATCTTTCTTCTGGTGTTGAGATTGGTAATTAGTTGATACATCAACTTGGGTGGTTCCCATTCTCTACATGGCCACTCGAATGAGTTTGTAAAATTTGTCTACGAATATTTGAATTTGTTTATTCCTGAACTCGCTCAAAATTGATAGTCATCAGGTAGGTAGAAGATCATATTTACTATTCAATGAAAATCTCACGATGTCACTTGAATACTTGAATACCTACAAGTATGTTCCTCAACCTATGGCTGCAGGGCCAGATCCAAGGGAGGGGGGCAGGAAAGGCATTCTCCCCCGGCGCCAGTTTTCTGGACCGCTAAATGATGAAGCGGCAGAAACATCATCAAAATTAGTGAAGGCTTTATACCCAAAAACATGAATTCCAATGTCAAGTTCAATTATTCAATAAATAGAACTTTCATTGAGAGAAACAATTAAGTTGTAAAGTTTTAGTACGAATTCCCAATTAGCTACATTTGTGCATAGCCACATCTACTTGAATATAGTGAAAAACGAGCAGAATGAGTTGCTGTTGGCAACCCTGTGTGTTTTGATTGATTCCAGCCACATATTTCGCCTTGTCAGTAATCAATCACTGGGGACCCTTGGGGGGAGCGCCAAGATCAAACTTCAACCTCTCCGCCCCCCAATTACAATCCTAGATCCGGCCCTGTATGACTGTATTGTAATCTTGTACGAATAGAACCAATAAACTACTCACTTACTTACTTACTACTATATTACTTGATTTTCAGTTGGTATCAGTAGGAGGCTATCTAGATAGAATTGAAAAAGTACTTTTTTGTTAGAGAAATTAGTTTTAGAGATAGAGGCTGAGATATAAAAGACAGATATTTACATTGGAACTGAATTGGTGGTGTACAATGTATCCTATGATTCGTATATGGCTCTCACCCTCAAGAAAACAGTTTTCGGTTATTTAATGTCTTTTCAATTTAGAAAGTATTGGCAGTCAAAAAAGTTTTGGAGTTGGAACGCCCATTTTTTGCATAAAAACGGTCAACGAAGACCCAACAAATTCATCATGAGGACCATTACATTCAAAATGAAATGTTTCTTGTCTTCTGTTGATGAGCTCCTTACAGCTAAGTCAAACATTGGAGGTGGAACTTTTTCGGTGTATTCTAGTGATATTCTGGGAGAAAGAACTATTGGTACAAATGTGCTTTTGGAAATTACAAGTTGAGGAGTGGTACTCGAAGTTCTTTCTGTTGTTGTGGTTGTTGTTGTTGTTGTGGTTGTTGTTGTTGTTGTGGTTGTTGTTGTTGTCGTGGTGTGGATAGATGAGTTGTAAAGACGAATAGTCACAAAAGTCAGCTTTGGATAGCCGATTGTCTTGGCAACTGTAAAGTTTCTTATCAAAGTATGGTATCCTGTCTTCTGTACCTGAAAAAAAAAAGTTTCAACATTTTTTGATGTATTGTTAGTATCGATGAACTAGTATAATGGAATGGAATGGAAAAATATTCTGGTATAGCTGACATGAGTGAATAATATTTCATCATTACTTGTATTGAAATTTCACAGAATAAAGTCAATATTAGTATGAAACAAACTGTGTACTAATAGTTGGACTCTACCATGTGATATACTAAATGGAACAAAAGTACTGGGTAGGGATAAAATAGGAAACAATAGCCAATAAAATATAACCACCAGCGCCAGCGGAACGTCAGGACGAAATTTCAACCTACAAAAATAGTGATACTGAATATTTGATTATTTTTTCAATGAGTATTTTCGGGAACCTTTCATCAATAAAGGTTTTTTCATGTTTATCTATGTTTTACTATAGTACGAAGTGAATCGTAACATATTTTTCTGCATGGAAATTTGCATTTTTTAATATAATGAACTTATGAAACCAGAGCCCAAAAGCCTTCGTGGTCCAATACCAGACGACAGTGCTGTTTCGACCTGCCAAGGTCTTATCAGTGGTGATAGGCTAGATCACGAATGCATTACCAAAATCAACCAGGACAAACCTGGGCTGGGGAGCCTTTTTTCGTCCTCACTATAGGAGATGTCATTGCCTGTTTCCCAATCTGTATATTCCATTTCCATAAGTGACTGAGTAAAATGATTTCATTTTCAATCGTGTTTAACTAACCTTCAACTGGTATTTACCAGGTAGCAGAATTCTCCAAAATTCTCCAGTTTTGTTGGAACTCCAGAAAGCCATGTCTCTTCCAACAATATTCAATTTGGCTCTTTCTATGGGTTTCCCTGTAGCGAAGTCAACAATTTGTCCGGTCACCCCCATGTTGGCTTGCATGGAATACATCAGCAGAGACTGAAAATAGACAGCGTTAGCAAAACATTGAATCGGAATATTCAACCGTATCCATCAAAACTTGTGGAGATCTAACCCTATTCAGGGGAAAGAACAAATATATCATTACCTGTCTGTTGTCCTTCCAAAGTGCTTCCAGTTGCCTTGGTTTCGGATACTTGCAGCAAAAAATTTCCAGTGTTACCTCCATACATCCATGGAATGCGTAATTATAATCACCCATTCCTCCTGTAACAAGAATAAGAACAAGTATCTTGAGTTGACAATAAACGAATTTGGAAACAATAGTTCAAATAAATTAACTACATTCTATCAAGGGAGTACGGGGAATCGATCATTTAAAAAGCTCGCGTGAAGGGTTAGGTTAGGTTAGGTTAGGTTAGGTCCAAAGTGAGTTGGTCTATTCGACCCTCCACCGCAACCCTTTAGGGTTTATTGTGGCTCACACCTATTTCCACTAGACCAAATACACCCAGCTTCTTAACGAAGCCGATTAGTTTGTATGGTGAGTGGTCTTTCAGGTTAGACGGTAAGAGTACGGCTCTGCCAAACTCTGAAAACCTGATATAGACCCCAGCGGGGGGTGCTCTGCTGTTTCATCATTTTCCAAACAGAGGCGACACACACTGTCTTCCGACAATCCGAATTTCTGCATATGATGATTCAAATGGTAGTGACCTGTACGAAGGCCTGTTAGACATCCCTTCTTGCCATCCAGGTGTTCAATCTTTGTTTGGCAAAGCCTAAAGCGATGCTAATGACAGGTTCTGGTCCGATAAAGCTGTTTGCATGACCCTCCTTTGTAAGGGAGTCAGCAGCCTCATTGCTCTCCAGGCCAGTATGGCCAGGAATCCATACCAGAGACAATCTGTTAAGTCTTCCTATCCAGGAGAGCCGGTTTTGGCAATTTGCTCCCAATTTAGACGTTGCTCGGTAGTAGCCAAGAGCTTTCAACCCCATTTAACTGTCCAAGAATATTTTTATTGATTTGTGTATGAGGTTGGATTCTTTTAATCTCTCAGCACACAATTCAATAGCGTAAATTTCCGCTTGAAATCCAGTCGCATAGGTTCCTTGGTAGGTTGAAATCTCTGTCTTGGGTATGCGACTGAAAACACCTGCACCAGAACCTGAAGGTGTTTTCGATCTATCTATGAACCAACAACTATCTTCTCTTAATATTTTCTTCTCCCGGAGGATCCAGTCCTCTCTACTCGGGAATGGTACTTTATAAGGCAGTTCGTAGTTGACAGTTGGAGGCATGAAGTCAGAGGTCATTTCCAGTGTCAACCAACAGTCTGTTGCACTCAAGGTGGTTTGATAAGTCAACTGAATAAATTAGATTTAGTGAAAAATGACATGGATGGAGAAATTTGTTTGCAGAAGTCGATATAGAAGAAATATTAGTCACTTGCTATACATATCATGGTACATGATATAATTTTTCATTAGATTGCCTTTATGGTTATGGTTCACTTTAAAACGCAAGTGTATACAGTTCGTCTTTTTTTTGGAATGTATCAATTATGATAAAATATCAATTTGCGATTCGAACACATACTCATTGTATTAGCCGAACTTATGTTATATGAAATCTGATTATTTTTGAAAAATATTTACCACTTGATTCACGATATTGTGATTGTTGCACAGAAAATCTTCGACACATTTTTTCATGAGTTATTTCAGTTTTGTGTATTCGTTCAGTTGTGTAGGCACCTTTATGTGATGATCCACATGTTTTGTGAATAGCTGATCTATATAAAGCATTTTCATAAAAATTCTGAATAAAATTTTTTCAAATATTTGGTGAATATCGGAAAAAATCATACATCGAAGTAAATTTAATAGAAACGCTTCATTGTGAGAAGTCATGACTCGGCATTTGGGCATACATTTTCATTGAGAAGAACTTATACAAATAATACTTTCTTCTGAATATTTAAACAAACATTCAATATTTTTTGACTTGCTTGTCAATTGTGTGAATTAAAATTATTCATAATCATTTAGTATTCCTATCGAACAAGCACTATTACATTATATCAACTGACCTCTTTCACGATTTTTGCCAAAACTACATTTTCTGCAAAATATGTTAATAGTGTTAACATAGTCGAGTACATAAATACCTCTCGCGAATATCATTTTCCTCGTGTCAAAGTTTTACAATATTCAATGTAAAATTAGTATTCTTCAGTTTCAATATAGAAATGATTCTGTTGTACGTAGACAAGAATAACTATTTAGAAATCTGACCCACTTATTCAAGGTCGGCAATATAAGGTGTATTCAGTAATTGATATGTAAAGATTTTTGCTAAACCATTTCAAACAGCTCAGAATGAACTGGAAAATTATTTGAAGTATTTGTTTACGACTTGCAATATTCCAATACACGCCTTTATATTGATAAGGAATAACAGGTACTTGAATCATACATGTTTCAATACATATATAGTTTTTCACGGAAATATTATTGCTCTGAAAAAGCAAACAAATGTTGTTTAGGTAATATATGGAACTTTTTCTGTAACTAATAAAGTAATGGGTTTCATGTTAAATACATTATCGACGTGACTTAGAGTTATGACTTGACGAGTTTACATAGTAAAGAAAATCATAGTGAATCAGCCTGTGATTTATACCTGTACCAGTTATTTTATCGAATTGTTCACTAGGAAATTTGTGTTTGGCTTTGAATATTAGCATTGGACAAGCCTGCATAGCAGAGCACGAGTTGGGGTTTCGTGAACTGTTTAGTTGAATATGTATAGAGATGCACGTGTTGAGAAACGTTAGAAGGATGTTCATGTGGATATCGCACAATACTTAATTTTTTTTGATGATGTGAAGATTACATTGAGCAATTGTCTCAACTGATTGATGCACTGAATATTATCTCCGAACTATATTCATATATGATAGTAACGCGTGATATAAATACAAATTATAAAAGGTGTACAGAATATAAGAAATAACTCTTCGATTTCTCTCTTGTATCAACTGAAAAGACTTGAAACATTTCTTAAATTTCTACAGTATTCTCGTTTATTCAGCAACAAACTTAAATAATTCATCAAGTAGAATTCACCTCACCTGAAAAACCAACTTATAAAACAAATCCTCGCGAAATCAAACATTTTTTTAAAGACAAAACACTAACATTACACAAAAATCATTAAGGTGCTTTGTAGTGATTCACTTTGTATTTGAATCGCTGGAGGTTGAAGATGGGGAAGGTGGGGATCTGAGAGATAGAACAAACTTACCTTTACAAGGGATCATGGATTTACTAGGATGCTGTGTACGAAACTGCTACTTCCAACTGGAGACCGTGCTTTCGGGCTCTGCAATACAAAGGAAGGTTTCGAAAAGGAACTAGGCATCATCAAAAAATACCTTTAACGGAATGGCTACTCCAAAGTGATTGTGGAATAGAATTTGGTTAGAAGACAGCAAGAGCCTCACAAGCCTCACAACCAGTACTTGTACTTCCCTACATCAGAGGATTGTCGGGAAGGATAAGAAGAATTGGGTCCAAGTATAACATCAGAATCTGCTTCAGATCAGAAACCACTATCTGTAGCAGCCTCACGAATACCAGGCCACCAAACGCGGACTGCGATTCCAAGAATTGCATTTACCTTATACCATGAGTATGCGGAGATTCATACATCGGTGGAACTAAGAGGTCATTGAAAGTTTGAATTGCGGACCACAAGAAACACACAGCAAGGAGAAACCAGTAAATCATGAATAGCAGAGCATGTTTGGACTCATCAACATATTTCAAGTGGTCTCAAGCTGAAATCATCCACAAGGAAGAACACTGGTTTAAGAGAAAATTCAAAGGAGTCGCATATATGTTGTCCAACAACGCATTTAGCCACGCTAGCATAAAGATATGCAACATATGGAAACCTGCAAGCAAGCGGAACACGACCAAACGGTCAGCTCTCGCTAAAACCGATGAAGCAGAGAGAGAGAGAGAGAAGAGGGGATAGGTGAAAGCACTCGAATGACCTATAAATAGTCATATCTCGGAGGAATGAGTCCAGTTATCTCCCGAAGATGATTGTGGATACCAACAATCGAAACCTCGTAAAGTAACTTGGTTTGGAATCTTTTTATTTTAAATTTTTATTTCTTGTTGATAATTTTCACTTTGCATATCGTGTTATTAGTTCAATTCTTTGATTTTTTTATTGTTGCTTATATTTTATTCCATAGTGATTTCAGTTTGTTTTGCTTAATATAATTGTTATTTTTCAGCTGATCTTTTCGATTTCTTATAGATTCTTTCAGGAATTCCAAATCAATTTATATCATATTTGACAATGGAAGTCTAAACTAATGAAATGCACAACGAAACATTGTCACCCACCTTCAAACAAAGATTAAATCCATTTAGAAAAACGTTCTTAGGGAGTTTATTCTACATAAACGCCGTTCTCCAAATGAAAGAGTTCTTGAACAGTGAAGTTCGAGGTGTACTGAGTTGAACCTCAAAACGATGAGCAGCCATTGTCCTTCGCGTATTTCTGATCATGATTCCAAATGATGGAATTAGCCGATACTGAAAATCCACAACTTCTTCAAGTAACACCTTATTGTCAGATAGATTTTTACTGGACTGTCCAGTGACTGTCCAATGAAAATCTAACAATGAAGTTTTATTTGACAAAATCATAATTTTATAATCATTTTTGTAAATTCGAAACGCCATTCATTAGGTTGTTTCAAAAGTTTTGTCCGTTCAAATGTTATGTGTTTTTGTAGCTCCAAATCTCAATGAATATTTATTCCACTGTGTGGTGGTATATACTGATCGATAGAAAATTTTGCATTCTATACATTGATATTTATTTTCTGCTTCTTTTCAGCTCATTACTACTCATACTGTTGTCGAGCGATTTTTGGTCAGTTTTTCTCTATGAATCAAATCCGAAGATAAAGGCCTAGAAGATGAGCCCCGAAGTGGTCCAGGTCAAGGATTTGAATACCCTGGTAGAGACTGATACATCACAAACGGTGCGTGGGATGTTGGAAGAACTGAACGTCAGCTCCCATTCGGTTTTTGATGGTTCGAAACGTATTGGAAAGGTCAGTAAGTTTGAAAACTTGGTGCTCCACGATTTGGATGATCGACAGAAATTGTCACATTTCGAAGTCTGTTCTTCTTTGTTTTTGCGCAACCAAAATGATCTTTTTGTGGATTGGATCGTCATGAGTGATGGAAAATGGATAACAGAAAATGTTCAGGGCAGTGGTTGGACACCGATGAGCCACCCAGACACTTCCATAAGGCGAAAACCCTTAAAAAAAGACTGTGGTTGCTGTATGGTGGTCAGCGACTGGTGTGATTCACTATAATTCCTGTAACCGGGCCAAACCCTCACAGAAGAGTTACATTGTGAATACATCGATAAAATGTTTCGAGAATTGCGTCAGCAGTGACACCGGCACTGGTCAACAGAAGAAGCCCGACCCTGTTCCATGACAACGCTTGCCCGCACGTTTCACAAATCACAAATTTTCTTAGAAAGACGTTCTAGAAAGAAAGTGATATGTATGATGGAATCGGTCGATACTTGATGAAAATCCATAACTAACGTATTCTAAAAACACTTTATTGTGCGATTTTCACTAGACAGTTTTACAAAAACGCAACACCTGTTTCGCTATACAATGGCAATGACTGACACGCCCGAGGAAGCCATTGTATGGCGAAATACGTGTTGCGTTTTAGTAAAACTGTCTAGTGAAAATCACACAAAAAAGTGTTTTTAGAATACGAAAGAAACTAAGAAGAGGCGAACAATATATTAAAACGTGTCAGTAATGAAGAGAAAATTTCTAACAAAACAAAACTTTCGAATATCTTTAGAAAATATTTCTCGAGTACCATTGCATTAGTGGGTTGCAGTGGAGAG
>WOGO01001099.1:0-19451 GCA_015342085.1 Leptinotarsa defecta | reverse complement strand
CACCGCAGAGAGACAATTATATAAAACTGTAACCAGATACTAAAAACAAAGCATTTATGATTCAAGACCAGTAGGTTCTGTTTTGACTTGCCATATATCTCATCAGTAGTGCTAGACTGAACTAGGAATGCAATTTTGGACTTGAAACTCCTAAAGAACAATCCTGAGTATACCTTATTGCTTCGTCTCTAGGCTCTTCTTTCAGTTATATTTTAGTACTGACATCAGGAATCTTCAGTGCTGGAAGGTCTAACAACTATTTATATTCAATGTTATGTGATTAGTATTAGCATTGGGTAGTTACAAAAAAAACGCCAAGTATAACATTGGCGAGATTTACAAGTTTGACAGGCATATCGACAAATAATCTTTAATTTGGCGTTCACTACTACTTCATTCCAAATACTTCGTCAATTCACATGGAATGAAAAGTAACCCCCGGTATACGAATCGGAAAAGCATGAAAACATCGGGAATAGTTATTCTGGAGATGGAATCAGCGAAAAATGCAGCTTTTATCTGTTCATACGTATCAGAAAACCAATGCAGTTAGTAAACCGTCAACTCATGAAAATAATAATTAAAAATTTCTATAACTGCTGAAAAAAAAATATATCATTTGAGAAATGAACAAGGGTGATTTTTCAATAACTGAAGTGTCTTAGAGTAGGTCATTGATAAATGCTTCTTTCTGATACAAATCAGACGAACAATCTGAAGTAACTACCTTTTATGGATTTTGAATCAAATAGAAGTCACTTTCTCTTACTTCATGATATAAAAAATAATATCCACTCTTTTGAAAAAAAAACGAGGCAACTCAATCAGTTTTGAATAAAGAGTCAGCAACAAACCAATGAAATGGATGGTTGAGATATTGACTTCATACTGTAAAATTGTATGACATGTACATATAAATTTTTCATAATTTGAAATGATTCAAATTCAAAATAAGTGTGGGACTGGAAAATTTCAAGTTGAAATGAGGATAATTTATAAGTTTTTGCCGCCTGTGAACCAGAATCTGTCCCCAAATTCTATATTTTTCCAAGAGAAAAGTGATATGGGGGTACTTAAGATTCGAGTCCATTTCACATTCATACTCATTCAGTTTTTTTTCAGATTGTAGATCATAAAACAAGCAAAATCTCAAAAATGCATCAATTTCTCCACAAAAGTATCGTTTGAATGATATTACTAATATTTATAAACTAGAGTATTACACCTTAAATTTGGACAGCAAAGATTTCAATAGACTAGAAAACAAAGAACATGTATGATACAAAATATTTCATTGTGGTAGATGAAAGACAAATAGCCGAATAGAAAATACTCATCCACAAAAAGCTGGATAAAACAGGATGTTTCTTTCAAAAAGTTTTTGTAATTTCTGCTACACTAGATAATCTATTTTTGGCAAATATCCATCTAGAAAATAGATATTCTTGGCCTGTGTAGTTCAAGTTTTGCATTGCGTAAATCACCTGGAAGGAAAATTTCTGTATCTTCTATGAAAAATATTCTGTCCACATTCTTGAAATTCATTGCTTCCTTCATTTCTTTGGAAGATTTCCACATTTTTTTGTATCAAGATGTAGTAGTAGACGGCCAAAAAATTTCTTTCACAAAAAAAAGGAATATCCAGAAACTGTTCTAATAACGTCTGCACTGATAACATTAAAGAAGTCTTGGAAAAATTGAACATTCACACTCTTGGCTATATTCGCTTCCTTATTCTCTTTTGAATGACGGGACTGATATTTTGGTGGCTATACATATTTTCAGACCAGATTATCTTTGAACAAAAAATATCCCATTTCCAATACACCTCAATTTTTAGCAGCCACATCAACGAAATATTTTTCAGTATTCCAGTACCTAAAAATTCTAGATATGATTTTAATTATGCATCTCAGTATGTACCATTATAAGTAGTAAGAGAGGGTTTATATATAGTGTGTCGAGACAAAAGTCTTTCCTCTCAATTACCAAACGGAAAACATTGAAGAGCTAGATATCTGTGGCATGGTATTAATTGGATTTGTTGTTGTTTTTTCAGTTATGGGTCAATTGATTGTATTACAATTCTTATTAGCTCAACAGTGAAATTAAGTTTGTAGATTGTTTGCACAGTACAAGGAATATAATAGTTCCCTAACTAGGTATGCGTATAGATATTTAAATGAAAAGTTATAATCTATATCTGATTTTTTGTTAACTAGCTGTCGCTTCCTTACAACTCTCAAAAGCCGAAGCGAGCTAATGATTAACGAGGTCTCTTATCTTGTAAAGTGCGATTCCAAGCGTCATGGATGAACAAACGAATTTTAAACTTAAGGATGATATTCCTCCACTTAACTTAGTAAGGACCTCTGCTAAGAAGTCAGGTCAGCTCTGAAATGGTTGGTAGAAATAAATCTGAATTCTATTGAATCCATATTTAAAAATGTAGTAACAACAAATAATATTCCGTATAAATAGGGAAAAAACGAAAACCTATGAAAGAATACCGAAAAAAAATAACAAAATTATCTAATTTGAAATAAAAATTGGAAAATGCGGAAAAGTGTCTGAATTTTTAAATCTAAGAAATTACAATAACTGCTTTTTGTAGTCGAAAGTGAAATTATTATCTTCTTTTGTCTTTTATCAATTACTAACACCCATTTTGAACCTAAAATTTTGAAATACATTTACTTTAGAGAAAAAATATTAAGAATGTATGGACATTTGAGTTGCATTCTTCTCCGTATCTTTGCCTCAACCTAAGATAGGAAGCAGAAACATTCCAATCCCTAAATGTAGCTCATAGTTTCACGCATATATACATTCATAACAAGAGAATGTAAAGAATAAGTCACGTTCAAAAGATCAATATTTGTTTGCCCTTTGATGTCATAATTAAAAGCCGATTTTGAAATTGATAAATACTGATGAACAAAATTGTGGTTTTGATTCCAAAATAGGATTTAAAAATCTGTACTAACAAACTGAAGAACAGCTACATAAAGCAGGAATCAGTTTTAAATGATTACAGAGAGAACATCTGTACAAAACAGGGCTGTATAAAAGACCTCAGTTGCAGGCAAGACAACATAAAGTTGGATGCTAATGTGCGGCATTGGATCACAGAAGGCAAGCTATTTATGGACAATGACAGGCCTGCACAGACTAGTACAGGTTCCATCATTGTGGGGATGGGCATGAGAAGACAGGAGGAAAAACGCAATGAGCACATGAGGCTGCAGTAATTCGTAACTGCATGCACCTTCTTCAAGGAAAGTTTTAATTAAATCAACTGTTTCTAGCTATAACATTGTTGCACTTTTCGTTTTTGTGCAGATCTTTCTTCGGGAGTTCGGAATTTTGCCATGAGATGCTTAGGAATACCTAGTTAATTTAGTCATAACCCATGCACTGTGCAAAGTCTAAATGTAATTTTCTTTTTTTCATGGTCTCAAAATAAAAAAAACTGTTGTTTTTTCTGTCTCTTTTCATCTAAAATCTCTTTCATACAGAATTGTCAGTCACGTACCAATATTCATTTGGCCATCAAGAAAATACACCATATCCTCCTTTCAAGGGAGTGAAAGTTTTTCACTAGTCAAATAAATTGTAGCTTATGACAAACGGAGGTCTGTGAAAGAGTTTTGGGAAATAGTGCGCCTGTCTCCGAAATTCAGTCCATTTGACCGATTAGAAACTGTCACTCTATGAGTAAGCCACTTCTATGAGTAAGCCAGGTAAAATTTCTTATTGGCCAAACGAATTATAGCAGGCGACAGACCTCCCTGAACGCCACCTAAGGGTACTAGATTTCTGCTCAACGCAATAATTTTTCCTAGCAAGTAGAAATAGAATGTGATAAATACCCGAAGGGGTACCGAGGGCATTCTGGCCGCTCGCAGGGGGAATAAAATCTGAACTGAATCACAGTAACACTGGAAATGTCTCGCATTCAATGCAATGGGCAGATCACGATAAACACACCGGCATTGATGATGCATCGGAGGGTGATATGATGATGAAGATATGTCATTGGAGAGGGACTATATGCGTGGGGATATATCTGGCAGCCGTAGTGAATACAGGTTTATATAAAAACTACGTTGGGGCTCTGTGGGGATTTGTACTTTCGGTTCGAGTAGCTTTTAGGCCATCATCGCCAGGGCTCACTGGAGGCGCGGAGGCGGCTGCTGGTTCGGGGAGGTGGCAGAGGCGCGCAGGACGCTCTTGATGGCCGTTGTCTTGAGCAGTCGCTTGAGCATACCGGAGGAGCCGCGGTGCTGAAGACTCTTGTGGGTGGTGAGCGAGTTCTTGGTGCGGTACCGTCTGTGACAGAACTCGCATACGTAGAGCGTATCCGACTGTTCGTGCTTGTCTTGGAAGTGCCTCTTGAGTGAGTAGTAGCAGCTGAAGGTGCGCCTACAGTAGGGACACTCTTGGGGCTCGTTGATGCCTCCGGATGTGGGAGGGGGCATCCGCACCGGCCCTGCAACAGCACACGGCTGTGGTGGAGGTGGCGTAGTCGGTGGGGACAACAACTGGGGCGAACATGCAGGCTGATGGCGGTGGCAAGCGGCACAATTCATAACTACACAGAGAGCTGCGGTAGCGGCAAGCGGGGTAAGACGGGGGCAATGGGTGGTACCTGGAAGTGTGGTCGCAGGCAGCAGCGGCTGGGGCGGGTGCTCTGGCTAAAAGAACTTAATGTCGATATCCCCGGGGCGCGACTTGTGGTACGTGTAGATGTGCGTCATCAGAGAGTTCCTCGAGCAGTACACGCGTTCGCAGATAACGCACCGGTATTCTTCTTGTCGTTCTGCGTGCTTGTCGGCGATGTGTCGTTTGAGGGAGGCCTTTGAGCACAGCACCTTACCGCACAGCTGGCACGTGAACACCTTCTTGGGCGACGCCCCTGCAACAGCAAAACCAAGCTCGCACTGGTCTAGTTCGCGAGTGTTGCCACCAGCAGACACGTTCTCAAACATTTGACTATTTTGACAATCGAATGCCGCGCCATCTTACTGACCGCACACTCGCGATCTGCCGCGCGAACTCAGTATTACTGCTCGCAGTTACAACAACACACAAACACCGTCTCGTTATCCGTAAACAGAAATTCGAAACCGACGAAAGGAGCCTCCGTACGTTTCAGAGCAGATTCATACCAAACACGGTCATCATATGTAACCATCGACATAATATTACAAAACGAATTGAACTTTTTGATAGCGTAATTGTTTTAAAACTGAAAGCAAGATATGTTTTTTGTGAAGGAGTTATTGTTTCTTGATGTTTTTTGGATTTTCAACTTTCTAAAATTTGAAAAAGCAATCAATCTAGATCACAATATAATCCTCTCAAGTGTAATTAAAAGCGAACTGAAAAATTTTCTTCAAAAAGTTCCTGTCCAATTAGTATTGACAATATTTACCTTGACAACTTTAATTCACTCATAGACAGTTTAGAAAGTATAGCTATACTTCTTCAAAGTCATAATTAAGTGTGATAGAAATGATATCAATCCTCTCGATATTGACGCTTTTGATATAAAAGGAGTCAGTGACTTGTTATATTCATACATTTTGCCTTGACAGACGTCAAAAGAACCTACAAGAATGATAGGTTTTGGGAACGGTGGCTTTCTGTAACGTCAACCATCATACAAATAAATGCAAGTATATACATTTTATTCTTCCCTTCATATTTATTTTTTTTGCAGACAAATTTAAAAATAAGTCTGAATACTCTTTGGAGAAGGGATACAAGTATGGAGAAAATCAATATTTCCAAACGAATTGTGAATGTTCCAAAAATGTTATGAATATCACTAACTAGAGGTTTATCTTAACTTTTTGGGGCACACTTTTCAATTTGCCCTTTATTACACTGCAGATTTTTTGTTCATCTGTGAAAAAGCCAGAGAACATCGAGAAACTGAAAATCAGTGTTATTTTCTTCCAATTTGTATCGGAAAAAACTGTCAATTTTTGTTAAGTGTTTATATTGAAGTTATTCAGTTTTTTCGAAGTATCTCACTTTTTTCTATGATGATGGAGAAGTTGATAGCTAAAAAGAAAATAGAATTTTGAAAAAACATTTTCATCCTCTCCGTTTCAATATAAGGGATAGAAAATCTATGTTCCTTTCAGGGAAAAACCAAAACGAGGTTCTATTTGATATTTTTATATACAGAATATTTGATTCTATTTCATTATTTAGGAACTTTTCAAAGAAACAAATAATTCAGCGAGCTTGTTTTAGGGAAATATGTTGATCCCTAGAGATGTGTCAGTTGCAAACTGGAACAAAAAGTCTATCTGAAACAACTGTTTTCTCTATTACAAGAAGAACGTTTGAATACCATACAAAATAAACCCAAGCCTCTTGATATAAAAAAAATTGAATCAGCTTGAGTATTGAAAAGGATTTCAAATAATACGAACACTTCATCAGAAAAATTGTGGACGGTATTAGTGACAATTTGTAACAGTGTAGTAGATGAGCAGCCAGGTTTAACGACAAAGACTAGATTTTTCAACGGATCTTGAAAATGGCTATATTCAACTGTTGGATTGTGTGGTATATTTGAATGACTTGTTATTGCGATTTGTAATTTTATTAAAATGCTTTATCCCATATGAACTGAAATGTTGAGAAATAAAGAGAAAATCGGAGAAGGAATTAGAGTTGAGATGATAAGAGTTTGAAATATTTGTGAGGAAAGATTTTGGCTTTCTACTTCTCTATCTTTATACAGAAAAATGTGGGAATCTTCCAAAGAAAGGAAGAAAGTAATTGATATTGAAATGAAAAATAGTGAGATGATTAGGAAAAAAAGTTCACACACACACTTTATTTCATAATTTCAACCTACACTGAATGAAGATTTTTGGTAACAAAACCTACACAAATAACTAACCAGTGACAAAGTTCTTTCTTCGTGAAAAATTTCCTTTACCAGTTATGGGTAGAACAATTCATTGAATAACACTTTTTTTGCTAAGTGAAAAAAATTAATATTATTTTCTCATTACCTTTTTCATTAAATTGAATGGCTTGTTTCAACTGATCTGAAAGATACTGTTTTATGATTCTTTTACCTCATATGAGAAATATGTTAATATGAACAATTATTTTTAAGTATATTTTTATAATCAATGTATACCATTTCATATGGTTATTAGATATTTGTTGTACTATAGGAGATCGAAGCTTTCAATGACCATGTGAATAATATTGCTGGAAGTAATCTTAGTTCTGACAAAAGTAAGATATATCTTTCAATGAATTTTACTTTTTAAAAATCAAACATCACAATAATGTAATGGTACGAAACCAAAATAGGAAGAGAAAGTCAATATCTTGATTGTTACAACCTGTAAGCACTAACGTTTTGGTTACATATGATGACAAACAGTGACAAGATTTCATATTCTCAACACAAGCAATTGATCCATCAGAGTTCGCATCAATCTCATACGATGATTATCACTACAAATCAGAAGTGTACTAGCGATAACTGGAAAATGTTTTGAGATCTATCATTTATCATTACA
Organism: Leptinotarsa defecta; assembly: GCA_015342085.1. Taxonomy (NCBI): domain Eukaryota; kingdom Metazoa; phylum Arthropoda; class Insecta; order Coleoptera; family Chrysomelidae; genus Leptinotarsa; species Leptinotarsa defecta. The sequence continues at coordinate 11,889 of WOGO01001099.1, read as the reverse complement.
TACGAGCTGCATAGATTTCTTACGATCCGTATAGAGCGAACAAAGAGTCCAAGCTGTTTTATTGATACAGTTTGTTGCGTAGCCGAAGAAGGTGTTCTCAGTGTTATTTCAGAGTGTCTTTTTAACCAAGAAGCGAGAGCTTCCACTAATCATAGTTTACCTTTCGGTTAGACTCTGAGTGTGCGGCACAGTTGGCGTCGGTTTCGAATTCAGTGTCAAGGACATATATTCTCAAATCTCTCCTGGTGGCAACACTGCTGTGTTGATGGATAACATGGTACACACATACATACATATATAGGGATGAAGGCAATACTATTCAAGCAAAATAAAACCCAAGCTGCTTTTGCAAATGTAAAAATATATTTAAACATAAATAAAGGTTATACAACAGTACATAAAATATGATAAATATTGCATCAAACAACATAAACATGCTTAAAATGCAAAAATTAATAAGTTACTAAACAGGACCAAAAAATTTTGGAGAAATTTAAAAAAATTAGGGGTTGCCAATCTATGCTTTCTCTTACCAAAAATAACAAAATCAGTCAAACGAGTCTCAGTCTTAACAAATACCGCAAATAATCTAATTTCAGTCTTTCAAAAACTAAGTCCTGTCTCTCTGTGCAACAATTTGATAATTTCTTCATAAAATACAAAATTAAATGCTTAGCGCATAAATAATAACTAGATACTATGGAAAACAACATATATTATGATATTAAGCCTCCAAAATATGTCATTACAATATTGTAGCACATAAAACCTTTTCCGAGATACCAAAACCGATTGAGAAACTAGAAACCATTTTTACATGTCGTCACCGAATTTGACTAGATTTCAAAAAATTTTATTGCACATTTCCTAAACCGCTTCCGTTTTAGGTGCTACAAAATAGTAGAATTCGATGCTTAAGCACTGAAATAATAAAGATAAATAAAAGATATATTGCTCTACATATGTTCAAAAAAAATGTATATATATTATAAAATCCCTTTCACCAATTATTATATAAAAAGGCTTCAAATTTCCTTACACAAACATTATTCGTCCTCATTACTGGCAAATTCGTTACATTTAAAAAAAAACTATAAATTCTTCAGAATCATATTAACAAAACATATCACAGTGCCAAAAAAGAATGCAACGGTCAACAGACAGTAACAAGTTCATTTCGACCTCCCTTAGTATAGGTTAGTTTATATTAGAATCATAAAAATAATGGAGATGACTTCCCCAATCTAAAAATACTTTTTCGAAAATATCCATCAATTTCCAAGTTCAAATTTTCACAGCCAATAGGTTGATTATTTTTCTTATTACTTCATTAAACATATTTCTTGGTACGTAGGGAGGAGATGTGAGTTCATGTATTTTGTGACAACAGTCATATATTACCCTCAGTTGAATGATTATTTTTACGACGAAAAGTCATGAATAAATTTTGACCCATAACCTCATTTTTTCTCTCAAAAAACGAGCAATAAGAAATAAATTGTATCACTTTCGAATTAGGTGAATCATGATAAATCGCAAAACTGTAAAGTATGAAGATAACTAATTTCTTTATTTATTGAAATAAGGTCACTGATTGCTATTAAAAGGTTTCATTTCTTGAAACTTTTGTGGAACTCTTACAAAATACAGATCCAAAACACAAATAATTATTTCGAACATTACAAAATAGGTGTAACTATTTATTTCTGGAAACACAATTGAAATGAAGTTTCGCAATCATTGCCATTTCTTTCCTCATACATTCTCTTTATGTCTAAGAGTTCTTTGAACCAGCATTTTTTTTAGATTACATTGAAATTATGCAGAGAACAAAATTGTGTGAAATATGTTTCTCACAGAAAAGTTTTTTTTCTGTGGTGGTAGAACACGATTTCTTTGGGCCATAGAACAACCAATTTATGTTTTGGACTGTTTGTTTACTGTCTGGACTGTGGATAATAGTCACATACTTAGTATGGTTTCTAAATCCACAACTGACTTTAGGAAAAATATAAAAAGTCAGTGTTAATTTTTCAATACAAGTATAAAGTGAGCTCCTCCTTTCTTTATAAATTGGTAGGTGCAATACTGCTAATTATCCAGATCAGGTTAACACATTAAAGAGAGCTCGTCGTGGAAATAAACAAAAGTGAGGTTATGGATAGTTTTCTGACACAATTTAAATACAGCCCAATTAGTTTGTTCAGCGAAGTTTAATATGCATTTGATAATATATTTCAATTGGAACAGTGGACAAATTCAGTGCTGAATGCCCATTAGCTATCGCTGAAGAAACTTAATCGCCTTATCTTCTAGATCAACATAAATATTAGTTTTTCAGGATTGCACTAGTTGAAAAAATATGATTATATTCATGTATTCTTTCCGCTGACTACGAATCTGAAATCAATACTTGCACTCGTTTCTATAGTCGTAGATACGGTCATACGAATGTTGAAATTGTTGAAGAATCAACTATTTTAGGAACTCATTTCTGGTAATGAAAACTATAGATATAAGGAATACCTTCTTTTCACAATCGCAGGCTGTAATTGTGATTTACACAGCATAAAACACTTCCATTTCCATAAAAAATGAGAAATGGAACTTTCTATGCTTTTTACCACTTTTATACCACTCGAATAAAAGTGGTAAAAAAGAGAAAGTTTCATTTTTCATGATTTTTCATCAATTTACTTCTATTTCCTAAACTCATTTAGAAATATCGACTTACTAGAGTTTTTGTTATTTGTTGACTATATCACAAAAAGTCAAAGTGTAGGCATGCAAATGATTGTGCCAAATGTAGAAAATGTTACTAACTTTTGCATAAAAAACATAAACATTTTAAAAATTGTATGAAAGAATATGTTTGTTTGTTCCTGAAAATAAATACAACTTTCATCAGAAATTTTCTGTTGAATTTAAAAACTATCCTTTTCTGTAAAAAAAACAAAATCTAACCTAAACATAAATAGATTTAATTAGTTCAACTATAACTTGAAAAAACAAACATTTTGGAAATTCTGGCGTGTTTTTTTTCATTGACTATTATTATCTTAATATATTTGTAATGAATGTAATTTGTTGACATCTGTTGTGCAGAATGCAAAGTGACCATGCAAGGACTGTGCTGTCTACAGGCGCTGCTCATGATTCACTTCACAATCTACAAACATGCAATTGATTATATGCACAATCAGTACTAGTTTGATTTTGTAACACTACTAATAGAACTAACGAAAAAGTCCCGTGTAAAAGTCTTATTTAGTTTCACGACTAATTATACTGATAACAGTGTGTAGTTTTCAGGAAGATATATAATTTTGTGGAAATACAATGTAATGCATGAAAAAAACTGACGTGGCATGTAAACAAGCTTGTGAGTTCTCGAAATAATTGACTTTTCGACTTATGAGTAGCCGTATCTGCGAAAGTTGACCAGAGCGCCTAGGTTTAACTTCATATTCGTGATCAGCGGATAAAAATACGCGAATCCAATTTCGAATATTTCGAAAACTAGAGCGAGCCCGAGAAACAAAAATTTATCGAGATCAAATGAAAAAACAAAATTTTCTACCTTTGCAGTACCCCGAAAAGAATTTTCCTGACAAAACTACGCTTTAGTTCCCCCTACCTGATAAAGAAGCGCGAAAGCAAGCCATGCTCAATATTCGTGCTTCGCAAACATCTCCATTATCTTTACGCCGAACTATTAATAATAAGTATATCGACTGCTTGACAAACACTGGAAATGTCATAGCGGGGGCTTAACAGGATATTCGACGTGAACGTCTCTCGTTTATTTCTGCCTCCGGTGGTAAATGCTTCGGTGGTTGTTTAGGGAATTGAGAGTTCGAAACACTTTCTGGCACAGATTACAGACAGCGTTGTTGAGCGGCTGAAGGTGCTGCTGCTCCTTATGTCGTTTCAGGGTTAGTTTCGTGCTAAGCAGCTTTCCGCAAACGTCGCATCGATGGCTGGCGTTCAAGGGGAGAGGGAAACTCAGCCGCCGCGCTGTCCACCGATACCGAGAACAGACAACATCCTATTAGGCCCCCGCTTCAAGCAAGTCTTAAGCTAGGGTGGTAATTCGAAATTATGATAAAGTTAGTCCCCTTCCTTTCGTCCAGCATATTATGTAAGTAAATGATAGACGGAACCGGTCAAAAAAATCAATTAATAGGCCATCAAGCGTGTACCAAGAGTTTAACCAACTCTCATATTTGTCCCACTTCTGAAACCGAAACTTGCTTTGGTTTCAGTACTTTCAAGTTTTGATTTGCTATTTAAGGACATTTAATGAAACAACACCTGCTGGAATAACGAAACATGCCTTTTAAAGTGCCTGAACTAAAAGTTTCTCATACCCCAAGTAACTAAATGATGGATCATGTATTTTATAGAACAAAAGTTGAGAATTTTAGCTCTTTCAAATTTTTTTTGATAACCGATATTTCAAAACCAAACCCTAAGAATCGAAACAAATCCTTTAGTCTTTCTCCGAAGAAATGCCTGTATACTGGTGAAGAATAATTAGAGTTTCATCTATGAAACGAAATCGACGCCTTTCTTTCCTGTTTTCCATTTGTATAATTGAGTAGTTCCTTAGAAATCCAAAAATATCATTGGCACCAGGGTATGTATTTTTTTGACAACCATTTCGTTCCCTTTTGTAATCCACTGCTCGTCTTGATATAAATGATATACAATGACACAAATTGAATTGCATCCAATAAATAATCATTCAACGTTCCTAAAGAGGATATGCTTTGCATATGATTGCTCTTATCCAGTGGCAGATCTACATTTAACTCGAAACATCTGGTTTTTAGATATTTTTTTCTTCCACGGTCATTCTTAACCTAACTTCACAAACAACCTGCTTAGATATATTATTGAATTTATACCGTAACTTCCTCAAAGAAAACCTAAAACTTTTATATCAAATAAACTTGCGTTTCTGTCTATTACGCAAGTTTTTAGAGTTAATTTGAGTGTTAGAACGCTTATGACGTACTGAAAATCTCAAAAAAATGCCATTTCGATGGTGGCAACCCTGAATTCTCACCAGAAATCCCTGTCCTTTATTTTTTGAAACATTCTACGTTAGACCAGGTCTTCAAAAAAAAGATTTTTCAAAACGTATGACAGTTAATTACTCATTATTTTTCAATTGTTAGATTTATTTTTTTTGTGAAAACTGCCAACTTTCAGTAGACGGATATTCATTTTACTTTATGTCAAACATCTGATTTTAGGAGTTTAGATATGGAAACATTGAAAAATTAATGTTCACAATTAGTAATTTTAGTACAACTTTTCTTTTTACCTTGTAATCTAAACCACAGATATGTTAATACTAGATTCAACTGAAAAAAGTTTGGACACCAAAACTAATATACTTTTTGTAAAAGGACTCTAAGCGATATTGAGATAAAGGCCATTACTCTTTTTTTGTAATTGCAAAAAATAACTTGCCTAGCACAAAGTGAACTAATAAAATGTACAACTCCAGTATTGCGTGAAAAAATGTCTTCATCAAATGAAATCAGGATATCTGTATAAATTGTCAAAAATGAAGAAATATATTTAAAAATCTATTCAGAGCTTTATTTCTGTCCGTCATGAGTAATCAAGAAAGTTGAAAATTATTATGAAACAAAAAGACTGCAATTCATCACTCTTTAAAACTGCTGCATCAAGATGCAATTAGGGTCAAGAGAGAAAATAAATTCGTGAAGAATTGTTTAACTTTCTACCAAATCAATATTTCAATACGACTTAAACTTTGTTAATGATAAAATCTAACCTAAGGAATTATGATGGCATGCAAATCTGAAACTTTCTTTTTTGTTAATTTTTCAATAAGTTGTGTACTCGTATACACTCAATTGTCCCTAAAATATTTTAAGCAGGCCAATGATATGATTCTTGAAGAAAATAAAAGTTTAATTTACATTTACTATTTCAATGACAAACAAAGAGTGTTTTGGTAAATCGGTTCCTTATTCATTTTACTTACATAACATTCCGCTATGCTGATCGGTTGAGATACTATTATTGCTATATATGTATATGAGTTTTCAAGCATTTGTACAATAAAGCACTTTAAATTTGTTGTATATGATTTTCACATAATGTGGCTTATATCGCTAACGACTGGAAAATGAACAAAATTATGTAACGAAATGTTGGTGAAAAACAATAAATATAACGAATAACATCAAGTTTGAGATCAGTCTTGCGGACTCTCCAGCAATTTATTTATAAACACCGACAGGGCGTTGTGAATAAAGACATTAGTTATTAATAATTGTGATTTTGGAATCTTTAGGAACTTTTTATAGTTGAGGCTACAGCCTATAATTAATAAAATTAAAATATCTAATCAGTCAAAAATGATCACCGATAATTATTATTAGTCGAGAAATTGAAATTATACAGGGTGGTCTAAACACAACGTAAAAAAAATTCAAAATCCTTTCATCGAGACTTATCTTAATTCAGTTACATTTTTTGTGGCCTACCAGTTATGAATTTATTGTTGTTTTTTTTGTAACATAACCCTTATTATTGTTTATAACAAAATTTCTAAAGTACTAAGGAAAATATTTTTCAAAATTGTTACTTGATTGGGAAAAAACTGCATAATTTGTCATTCCAATAGAGGTATCATTTCGCAATTACAGTTATTTTTAGGATCATCATAATAATGTGGTTTTTCAGCTAGCAGAAATCGAAATAAAACTTTGGAAAATCGAACAATTTGAAAAGACTGAAGGATAATTTTTAGGCGTTTTAGACGTTTGTGTCAGAGGATGATATTTTTATAATAAAAAATTATATTATTAAATTTGTGTTGAGTGTTCTTATAATTAAAGCTGAAGTTAATAACAATGAAGTGATATGTGACTCTGACACGATACTTTTGATATTCATTAATTAGATCTATTTTCGACTCAAATTAGACATAGAAACGAACAAGCAGGCAACGATTAAGTACTACTTTTCGTGCTTAAAATTATTTAGTAATCATGGAATCTTACGTGAGATTTTTGAAGTAAAGTTGGAAATTCAATTCTCCTTTGGTTGAATACAAAGTTTTAGATTTTTTATTAGAATATTTTGAAACTTACACTGATCATAGAAAACTGATTATTTTATGCATGGAAAAACAATAGGTACATACGGATTATGTTACAAAGAAAACATTGGAAAATTCATTCCTCGATGCATGGAAACTAATTTTCCTTTTTTTGTTGTTATGGCTCGGACTACACTGTAATATTGAATATAATCAAAATTCTTCAAGATTCGAAAAATATTCTGGCCTATTCTTAGCTTAGAAATAACATTCATGAAATGATTTAGAAGAAATGAATTATGTTGCGATACCCATTAAATCTTGTACATTTTCCAGTTCTACGAAGATAAATATATTTCAAAACAATAACAACCTACGATTATGGAATAAATAAAATTAAGTGGAACATAAAACATTTTGTACGCGTCCAAACAAACATATCAATCAATGTATTAAAAAACGTGAGAGAATTTGGCCCATTCTTTTTCCATTCGAATAACAAACCCCGCCCTCTTCAGAAATGATGGTTCCGCCCCGCATATGTACATCTTAAAGATAGAACGGGTGCGGCGAAATCATCTCCTCGCTTTTAATGTTCTTAACGTTCCGATGGTAAATGCTCTTGTGGTTCCTTAAGGAATTTAGGCTGCTGTACACCCTCTTGCATATGTTGCACACCGGTTCTCTGGAGGGTCGCATGTGTACGTTCTGTATATGTCTCTTGAGCCTCGTTAGGGAACTCAGGCTTTTGTTGCAGGGTTGACATCGAAAGTCGTCCAAACCTGACGGCAGAAGAAGCCACATTAGCCTCTCTCAGCCGCATCTTTGATAAATCTATGTACACGCGGACCCTTCGGGCATGGCTTACTCAGTGAGGCTACAAAGTTTTTTCTTTGGGTTTATTTTCACGCGTTAGTTAGGTTTCTGGACACAACAAAAATACGCAGAAAAATTACAATATACTTGAATTATGTTAATTACTTTGATTCGCATTAGTTAGGTACTCTTGATGAATTTCGAAACATAACGATTCAATAATCACAATAGTGGGATTTTATCGCATCATAACGCAATTATATGCGAAGGTACTCTTGTCTAAATTGTACAAATATGGTATTCGTGGAGTTTCACTCGACTGTATACGGAGTTTCTTAGCACACAGAAAACAATTTGTTAGTATATCATGATTAGTAAATATGCATATCAAAATATATCTATGGGCGTTCCCCAAGGCTCTGTTTTGGGGCCAATTTTATTTTTATTCTACACGAATGACATGGATAATATCGAATCTTCTGCCAGCTTTATTAGATATGCAGATAACACCAATATATTTGTCTCTGACAAATGTGAAAATAACTTGAAACAAAAGTGTACAATTGCGTTTGGTAACCTCATTTCATGATGTGATCAGAAGTGTCTCTATTTCAATAGTAATAAGACAAATATAATACGATTCCACAACTAGCAAAAACAATGTGAAACTGTAACAATAAAAACTGATGAAATCTTGATTGAGCCTTCTTTATCAGTTAAATTTCTTGGAATTACTATAGACTCTGGTTTAAACTAGAAAGAACATTGTACCAACTTGATCTCAAAATTGAACTCATTATGTTTTATGTTCCGAAATCGTAAGAACATTTTGTTACGTGAACAATTAATCGTATTATATCATGCACAAGTAGCTTCCCGATTACGATATGGCATATGTTTCTGGGGTGTGTCCACTCGAGCACCAGAAGTATTTATTGTACAAAAACGCATTTTAAAAATTATTTGCGTTACCTCAAGCAAAGCATCCTGTAGACCGATTTTTAAAGCATCAAAAATTTTAACAATGACGAGTATTTTAATTTTAGAAATGTGTATATACGTATACACAAATAAAAATAAGTTCACTGGAATCCAACAAGTCCATAGTTATAATACGAAGAATTGCGCTGATTTCCACATTCCCTACTGTAAATATGTTGTATCTTCGATATCTTCTGAATATTTGAGTCTGAGGATTTTTAATAAACTGCCTAAAGAAATAGTTAGTTGCGCCAATATTTCTATTTTAAAACTCGCTTGAGGAAATATTTACTCGACAATGCTTTTTATACATTGGATGAATTTTTTATTTTTTAGATCTTTAGATTATAAAGGAAAATAAATGTATTATTATTTATTATTATTATTATTTGATGATGATGAGTGGGTATTGTGTGGCCAGATTTATTTTATTATAGGATTTGGTTCTGATGATGCGAATTTAGTTAACGAAACGCGCGTCAATTTTTGTTGTTGAAAAAAGTGTTTTGACAGATTCATTTCACATTTGAGGTTCTAATTCTACCTTTCAACCTATCACATCCAATGATTATTGGTACAATAACGAATTCTGAGAAATAACTCCCTGAATTTATAGACGTAAACAATCATTCTTGGGTTTTGTTCCATTATATCATTAATATTTATGGCTGATATTTGTTCATCAATAATTGATAATGGTCGATTTTCTATGTAGGTTTTCAATTTTTGTTCTGAATTTCGATTATTGATTTTGATATGAGATAGGTAGCGATATTTTTCTTGGAAATGAAGAATACAAGTGATACTGAAAAAAAAAACTAATGGATTTATTCAATTTACAGAAACGACTTGGGTACTGCTTATTTACTACCAATACTGAACAACAAAAATCTTAGGATTTCGTTAGAAAGCTACGTCACGAAAGTGGAACTCAGCGCCAATAGAATTGCAACTGGAGTTGTTTTCACGCGTAATGGAACTGTTTACCGAGCCAGAGCAAGAAAGGAAATTATCATGTCCGCTGGTTCCATCAGCACTCCCCAGATCCTGATGCTTTCTGGAATAGGTCCTAAAGACGTTCTCACGGCTCATAACATTCCTGTAAAGCAGGATTTGCCAGTAGGAAAGACTTTGTATGAACATCCTAGCTTCTATGGTCTTATTTTCTCGTCTAACATTACCAAACCTAACCAGACTCTAGCAGATCAGGTGAAAGATTTCCTCAACGGAAGAGGTTTATTGACTTCCCCATTCACAAGCCAGGCGATAGGCTTTTATCAGAGCTCACAAGAGAAAGAACCTGGTTCTCCAAATTTAGAACTCCTATGTGACATTACAACTAAGTCAGATCTCGCTATTAAGTTTGCTGGGTGGAAGAATTCGACATACCAAGCTATATATGGAAATAACACTAACGCATTCGTTCTCTCTCTCATCTTGTTGCATCCTAAATCCTTCGGAAGCGTCACACTCAAAAGTAACGATCCTTTCGACTATCCTTTGATAGACTACAATATGTTTTCTGACCCAAATAACACTGATCTAGAAGCGATGTATGAAGGAATACAACTGGTTTTCCGGCTTGCACAAACTCCAGCATTCCAGAGTATTGGAGCCACCTTCAAAGGAAGCCCACTACCAGAATGTTCTAACTATACTTACAGGTCAAAAGAATATTGGCTCTGTGCACTGAGACAGACAACTCTGACCACTTACCATCCAGTAGGAACTTGCCCCATGGGAATAAATCCTAAGACAGCAGTGGTGAATGCCGATTTGGAAGTTTTCGGGGTATCGAAACTGAGAATTGCTGATGCTAGTATATTCCCATCTCCATTAGCGGGACATTCTAACGCCCCTAGTGTTATGGTCGCTGAGAGGGTTTCTGATATCATTAAGAATAAATATAAGTAATCATTTGAAATGATGACAATAAAGTATGTGTTGAATTGAACTGTATAGCATTTTCAGTCTGAAGTGTATTGTCAAACTCCAAGGAAGAGTTAGTTTTTAATACCCCTCCTTTAATAATATGTTTTTAATGGAAAAACACAAGCCTCATTGTGGGAAAATCTTTAAAAGGATCGAAAGATTATATTTATTTAGAAAAACTCGGAAAGTTTGTTCTACAATAACACCGTTCCTTGGAAAAAAGTTCTTGCGAACTATAGTGCGAGGTGTATATATTAAGTTGAAGCAATGGCAAGCCGTGAAATGCAAGCTATTTACCAGTTCTATCCCACTTCAAACAACGATAGTAAGAGTCATAGACCATTGACATATTTTGGTGAATCCATCAATAATAAATCTCGTTTTTTTTGAAAAAGAAAGACTTGGACGTGGCTTTCAGAACAAATAATGATTTAAATAGATTCATTATGAACAATAAATGCAAAACTTCAGTGTCGGGTTGATCAGAAGTATACAGGGTGTAACATAAGTACGTTGAAATGATCAAGTGAGGCATTCCTGACTAAGAAAAACATTTTATATAAACTTGTGTCCGGAAATGATTTGTTTCGGAGATACAGGGTATTGAAATTGATTTTTAAAAATAAGTTTTGCAAAAAATAAGATATTCGCACAAAATTTGATACCAGAGGTTTTTTTGACTTGGGAATTTATAATTTTGTATTGATTTTTATAACATCTAGAAGGCGCTGCATATCCTGTCATTATTTATTTCAAATTAACCTAACTTTTTTGAGAGTGTACTTTTGGTACTTTTCATGAAAAAACCTAACTCCCACACCTTTTCAAGTAAAAAAGTACGCTTTCTCAATAACGCTGGAGGTGATCGTTTTCAAGATATTTATAATTTTCTATATCGTACAGCGTACGCTGTAGATGTTACATGAAAATCAATAAAAAACCCGGGTACCAAATTTCGTGCAAATAATTTATTTTTTGCGGATTTTATTTTTGAAAAACGAACAAAAAATTAAATTTCCAACACCCTGTATCTCCAAAACAAAGCATTGCCAGACACGAGTTTACATAGACCT
>WOGO01001098.1:0-19451 GCA_015342085.1 Leptinotarsa defecta | reverse complement strand
TCCATAGACTTAAGTTCATGAGGATTAGTTAGACAAGTTAAGAACAACATGCATCTAGATACCTATCAGAGTGAAGAAATAAGTAAACATAATAATATTATGAATAACGATGGTGGACCAATACCTAATAGTATACTATATAGCTTCTTAAAATAATATTTTAATTATTAGATTTACCCGACTATTACATAAGGACACATTGTAAGATAAATTTAAGATTAGTAAACAAGGCAATATCGTGAAACTAATTTAAGGCACTCAAAACACTATAAGAGTTATCTATGGTATAAATAAGGATAACATTATAAGTATATTTAGTTTAATATTTCTCTTAAAGATGATCACTTGGTGATCGAAACACTTGTCGGGGTGTTGAAAATAACGGTTTGGTGTTGGGAAAAAACTCCAGTAATATTCATTACTAAACCAAAGATTCCAAACAGTACATCATAAGTATATTTATATTAAATGCATCAAGCTGCGACGGTGTAATTTATTGAAAGAGTAATTTTTATGAATTATCAGAAAGGTAACGGCACAAATTAGAGAACCGGAATCAATAAATTCTAAGTTATGGGTAAACAGATCGCAATATTTTAAAACTTCAAAATCCAGAACTTTATACTGGGCGAACGTTTCGAAGATCATCTGCTACCATGCTAGTTGATACAGGTGGAGATATCACTGCTTTGAAGTGGCATGGAGGAAAGAAGTCAACATCTGTGGCGGAAGGATATGTAGATGATTCGATAAAAAATAAAAATTTGACTGCAGAAAAAATCTTGAATTCGTTTTAACAACCCTCTACCAGTAGCAGTAATGAATAAAATAAAAAAAATATTTTAATGATATTGTAATCACATGATAGGAATCGCATGTTAAAAGGTAAGACCTTATTGAGTTTTGACTTCTGAGATGGCGACAGCTGATAAGCAGAAAAAACAAACTTAAATCTCACGTGTGATGGTCACATTTCTTGCTCGTTGAATAATATACTATGAAGTCATATCATGTCAGAAATACTCGATATTTTCTTAGTGCTATTTGCATTGTTGCATTTGATTTTTAGTTGAATGTTGCCAATTTTGATAAATGAAAAACTCTTGACAACAAATTACTCACATTGCAATTTCACTTTCAAGTAACAAATAGAATAAATACTGCTGAACAAATTGAATATTTTGTGAAACTTTCAACATATCTTATGAAACCATAAAACGTGATTAACCATACAATAGCTTCTTCATTTGTTACGTAAACTTAAAAAAAGACGAGATCAATCAAAATTCTCACGGGAAGGAATTTTCGATAACAAATATCTTATAGTTAGAATTGAAACCGCTGTGGTAAAATGAATCTAAAAAAAAAACCTTTTTCCATTCCAGAACAAAAAACTCACGTCTCTCGATGAATGTTTCAGCAACTCAGTTGGAATGGACCTAAGTTAGGTCCATTCACACTTATACATCATTACCACAGGTAATGAGGGTCATTGAATGAGATTCAATAGATATTAATTCCTAGTATTGTGTCACTTTTCAATAATATCTCAATTTCTTGAGTAAATGTTAGGACAACCTGTTATGTACCTACTATTTACCTGGTTTCTATTTTTATTTATTTGTAAGAGTGATAAAGGTTTGCGAGTTTCTCTCTGTGTAAAGTTCTAGAACAATTCAGATCCTTTGGAGAGTCTTCCAAAGCATTTCAGAATATCCAGGACCATTCTGGAATGTAGGCATAATCTGGAACATACGAACATATCCCAGATTATAGTGGAAAGGTGGGGAGTTATATGTTGTGGTAGCCCTCTATACCCATATATAAAAAAGGTTCCCGTTTTTACCTGAACAAATTGCTTTTGAAGATATATAATTTACATTTTGGTTTATTATTGTTCATAATTTTCCAGCTTTCTTTGGGATTATTGACAGCTTTATCTATTCTAGTCTTAAAGTGATTTTATTTCAGGACTTTGATGACTTTGCCATCAATGCTTCGATACTTGTTGTAATGGTTCACTCTTGGATTTTCTTGTGAGCGGAAGTCTCATGTTTCTTGCAATGCCTTTGGTAAGCCAGTTTCCTTTTCATCTCTGGCCTTTTGGTTCAGAAAAAATCGTTTAAGTTTTTAAAATGAAGATTGTAAAATGATGAGAACGGGTCAGGGAAATTAAAACCGTCATACCACATTGACCGATGATAAAGCAATAATTCGTAATTATTTGAGCAGAATACTCAACCTCGTTTGGACTTGGGTTTTGATGAGCCTTGATGGCCTTTGGTGAGCCACTGTTTCCTTTTCATCTTTGGCCTTTTGGTTCAGAAAAAATCGTTTAAGTTTTTAAAATGAAGATTGGAAAATGATGAGAACGGGTCAGGGAAATTAAAAACGTCATACCACATTGACCGATGACAAAGCAATAATTCGTAATTATTTGAGCTGAATACTCAACCTCATTTGGACTTGGGTTTTGAAGCTGCATTATTAAGATATAAAGTACCACCTATAGCTTCGTAATTAGACAACCCTGACGATAGTAACTCAAAAGAAATCTGCTCAAGATACTACAATAATCAATAGCAGTTGCAGAATACAATGAAATGCAGGTCAAATCTTCAACATGCATTTGTATATTGGAAGAAGACAACAAATTCATAAGTTCTTGACTATGCATAGATTCAAGATCAGAAAAATAGTTGTGCTAAAATTTGGTTGAGAAAAGTTGCGATATCTGTTGCTGGGGCTCTGAATATTAAAAATATATACATGTCTATTATTTTGCTATAGATAATTGAGCATTCAAATTATTTTTCCTCAAAGATTTCAAAAGTATCGAAGTATCTACTTTTGATTTGTTGGTGAATTCTTCAAATGAAAACATGATATTCATATGATATATAGATAGATAATAGATATGGTAAGAATGCAGAGTGAAAATATTTTTAAAGGCTTTCTATGGTGGTCACCAAACTTTGAAAAATAGTACCCTTTTTGCTCTCCTGATACGTCTTATAGACCATCAAGTGTATTTTCAAAACTAGAGCACAAAAACATAGCATTCGTAATCCAACATAGGCTTGAGTCTCAACTACCCTTAAAGGACAAGCCTAAGTAAGAAAAAGCGATAGAGATTTTCCTTTATGTAGAGGTAATTATTGGAGTCGACAGACGACTCATTCAATGAATATCAATGATGAAAGAGACTCCTAAAGCAGTCCGCAGAATGGATTTAGAAGAAAGAAATCTACTACTCGAGCTAACTATCAAGCTCTATGTAAGGTAATTGAATGTATCAATAGTGAAAAGGCTACAACAGCTGTCAATCTGCACTTGTCCAAGGCTTTTGACAGTGTTGACCATAGGTTACTGATCACAAAACTGTCGTTCTACGGTATCAGAGGGCTGCCACTCGAACTAATTACGTCCTATTTGAAAAATAGACAGCAATGTGTTACTGAAAGGGATACTGATGGAAATCTAATGAAATCAGAAATGCTATAAATTATAATTGGTGTACCCCAGGGGTCAGTGTTGGGTCCTCTATTATATATTCTTTACACTAACAACGTGCCTGAAGTTGTTGATGAATACATGGTTCAGTATGCCGATGACTGTTCTGTGGTTTTCAGTTCAACCGATCACGACTACCTACAGGCAAATATCTTTTTCAAGCTAAAGATTCTGGAGGAGTACTTTACATCACACAATCTCAAACTGAACAAAAATACGACACAAATCTTATTTTTTACCCAAAACGGCACAAATAATACTTTAAGTGATGGTGTAACTATATTAGAAGCAGTAACCCAACTTTACTTTCTTGGAATTATAAATGACTCAAAAAGCCACATAGATAAAAGGGCAACACAAATGTCAACACAAAATATATCCACTGAGGCTGCGTTGTTAGCATATAATGATTATATTCAGAGTCACATCAGATATGGCATTATGTTGTGGGGAATGTCTGCACATACACAAAAAAAATCAACCTTTCTCAGAGAGAAAGCTGTAAAAAAATGTTGTAGGGAAAAAATATTAACACTAACAGGTCTCTATATTTATGAATCTGTGGTATTTGTCAAGAAAATATATCTCTTGCTCATGATAGGAGCCATACCCACAATACAAGAAACAAAAATAATCCTTTGAATATAAAGACACATTTGACCTATCTTCAAAAAAATATGCCTTTTTCAATCATTAATATTTATAACAAGATACCTGAATCTCTCAGAACTTTGTCTCCTATGATCATGAAGAATAAATTGAAAACTTTGCTTCTCTCCAAAGCTTATTATTCGCTGAAAGAATTTTTCAATAATTTAAACTGATGTTGTTCGCGTTGAATATTTCTTGTCGTGTAATTTTGCATTGTGATGTAGTTTAGTCTTTTTTGAACCCTACATATAAATGTATATGTTCGTATTCTGTATCTAATATAATATTACATTAAGTATATTGACATGTTCTACACCTGAAAAGGTGTTTATTACAAAGAACTAATAAAGGATATCTAACTATCTATTCTAGTCTAGACTCGAAGCGAGTGGAAGATTCTATTGTTCTCAAAAAAAATAAAAAGGTATTTCCGCTTATTGCTAAGAGATGGCGCTACTGCATATAATTGAGTTTTTCACTAGAGCTGAATAGGTACCTGACTAACAGTCTCTGACTTGTCTAGGCATGCGCTTCTTTCTGAGACACATTGATACGGCCCGGGAGCCGGATGCCGCCCCCGGGTGACTGAACTAAACAATTCAAATAAACCCAAAAGATATTCGCCTACTTGTACACAGAGTATACAAGAAACCAACACGTACAGAAAGATATATAAACCGAACTAGATCAGAAAGGGAGTTTGTAAGAAACATGGAGAGTACTGGGAAAACCTATCAGGAAACACAATGGGAAAACCTTTATATAAAGAGAACGTCCGTGAAGAAATCTGAAAAATAACACTGGATACTGTCCATTGAAAGTACAACTGAACAAAATAGGGGTGTATAACGAAGACCTCAACTGCAGCTAATGCAGTTATTGACAACTTTTATTGACTGTCCTCACCTCATCATTATCAGTCTGAACAGGAGTATTTTCTTGGCCCTCAATGTTGGTCTCACTAGTTTGAGAAAATCTCCTTCCAAGCTGAGGTTCTGCAGTGTCCATCTTTTCCTCTCCATTCACAACTTCAGCACTTTCTGAAGGTATTTCGTCAGACAACTTCTCATCTACAGTTGCAGGTTCAAGTTCTGCATCGTGCTGAGGTATTTTGAAACAAGAATGTTCTTCAACCGTCTGACTCATGCAGCGATTCATATCGATGAAAGTGAAGTGACTCTGGAAACAAAAATTGAACTCTCTGAACATCTACAACAATGAATAGCTCACCATATCGTTGTCCGTTATGTACTGATGAAGGTCTATAACTGTTTTTGCTAAAGACAGCCAGGTATAGTCAGTCAATGGTTTGGGAAGGGGAATGGTTTGTAGAGGTTTAGGACCCAGAGATTTTTCAATTTCTGTGACACGGTCGCACAGAACTTGGGCTTCTTGTAAATGGGCTTTTTCATCCTCCTCATCAATGGTAACATCAAGTGGTGGTTCCCATGTGCTATAAAAATTGAAAAAAAAAGGAAACCAAATAGCTACCTTATACGGAAGTATGTAATACACGGGAAATATTTGTATTATATGCACAATCGAAATTTGAATGCCGCCAAAAATAAATGCATATTCTACAATGGATTCATAGAATGGATTCAGGTCAAACAGGTCAAAAAATAACAAATTCGTTTAATAATAAAGTACATTTATTTTGAGAAATATAACTAAATGTTATTTAGAAAACCTGTTCAGAGTTAAAAGTTCTGGACACCCTGCCGTCGCTCTCACGATCATCTCCACCACTATCCCTACCATCATCCCCGCTACCCTGTGAAATCTTAAATATAAGTGAACACATAGCTCGCCAGTCAATCGTTCCTGAGACTTCGAGATATACAGCTGCCGGACTGAATCATGGCCGCTGAGAAGCCCCTCCCTCAAGATGTGCAGTAGATGTGTAGAAATCTGATGTCAGTCTGTTAGATTATTCTAGCCGTAAACATCCAAATTCAGGACCGTATTCAGTTAGTAATGGAGTTTAAAAGTGAATTGCATAAAGATATGCAATTTTATGACCCAAACTTTACGCAGATACGATTTCTCCCACCGACCATGACTCAGTCCGGTAGCTGTAACCTTCGTCTCACGCAGTCAATGCACATACCATTGATGAAGTTTGGTGCTTCAGATTTCTCTCGATTACAGTCTATCAGCTGCGATGTTCTCTTTAATTTTATCAAACCTTGTTCCTACAGCTAATAGGTTGGAAAGAACAGATAATATAGGAATTAAGCTATACAATGCCTTATCTGTCGAATTTCGTAACTTGCCATTTAGAAGATTCAAAAACTTATTGAAGAAAATATTAACCAAACATCCTTTATATGAAATTGATCAATTTTTCGAAGTTATTCAAGAAGAGACACTTTCTGGTCACCTCCCGAACTTTTACTCAACTTTGAATAAATATCTGTCAATATTAGTCAATTTTTATAAGATTGGAATTTCATTTTGTTAAATTGTATTTTTTGTAAATCTAATTTATCTACAAGCATTTTTTAAATACTATATTGATGAACCTATTTTAGAAATTGTATTGTCGTGTCTAAGATCTGTGTGTTTCTTGAGACTAATAAAATTATTATTATCAATATTATTATTGCTGGACTCGACTGTCCTTGAAGGACAAGCCTGAGTAAGGTAGATAGCGTGGGCGTTTTCTGTCATATTTTTTGTACATCAAGCGCTCATCGCTTTTTTCACAATAATACTAATATTTTTCGTTCGTTATTGTTTTAAGCTTATTAAAAAAATATCTTCAACTTTTCAGGTCGATGTTCTTTAAAATCGTGTTTTTTAGTTTTTTAAACTATATTTATTAAATTGAGTGAGTATTCACTGAGATATTACAGTGGACAGTAAACATATGAAACGGATAAAACTTTCGAAACAACCTAATAGTAGAAATGTAAAAAGGATTTGGAATGGGATTTCATTGATAGATTCTTTGGAATGAGACCTTTTGGATTTCTGACTCGCGTTTTTTGTAGTTCTCACAGTTAAGCAGAGGTAACACATATATCCGATTTCGTAGACCTGAGAAGTCTAGTGTCGCTTAGCATATCTTAGAGATGGGCCACAGAATAAGTGAAAAATCTTTGAAATTTCTGAAACCGACACATGACAACAGACTATTAGAAGCCTTCGAAAGTTTAGAAATAAAAAAAATGTGGAAGGGCATCAAACAATATGTAAGCAATTGATGGAAGACAAGTAAGTTAACTGACTTGTTTTCTGATTTGGCTCTCAAGTGGCAATAAATAGGGATGTACTGGTTCTGAGGAAGATTCAAGTCATATCAATATTTTCACTTTCCTTATTATTTCTATAATATACGATATGTTTTGTAATTTTTTTCATTATATTATTATATTCAAAGGTCTTCATTAGAATATACTAATAAGGCATTTTTGACATACTTACATACTTCATACACGTCAATTATTGGAAATAAAATTCTGACTAATTTCATGGCTAATAATTTTTTTCCGAGATACACTTACGTTATATTTATATATTTTCGAATATGACTGGATATCAAATGGTTTCCATGTGAAGATATTGAGTTTGATTGGATTCCAATCACTGAATGATTTGACTGAATTTCCATTGTCCAATTGGTCAAATATTTCTCAACTTTTTGTCAATACAGGTAAATTGCATTTTTAGGAATATTTTCTCTTTCATACAGAAATCAAATAATTATATCTTTTTCATCTCTCTCCCGCTCCTTTCCGAGATTGTAATTGTATTCTGATTATTGGCGTCCTTTAGTTTTCTGTTGGCTAGTAATAAGTACGATAATAAGTACTGTTCCCGAGTAGAGAGGACTGCATCCTTCGGGAGAAGGAAATATTAAGAGCATATAGTTTTTGGTTCACAGATGGATCAAAAACACGTTCCGGTTCTGGTGAAGGTGTTTTCAGTCGCAGACCCAGGACAGAGATATCGACCTGCCTAGGAACCTTCGCAACTGTATTTCAAGCGGAAATTTGTGTGTGGGTAGATTGGAAGAATCTAACTTTATACACAAGTGAAAAAAAAATCTTGGACAGTCAAACGGCGTTGGAAGCTATGGGCTTCTGCCGCAACGTCTAAATTGGTAGCAAATTGCCAAAAACGAATCTCCTCGATAGGAAGACCTAACAGATTGTATCTGGTCTGGATTCCTGGCCATACTGACCTGTAAGGCAATCAGACTGCTGACTCTCTTGCAAAGGAGGGTGCTGCAAGCAGCTTCATCAGATCAGAACCTGTCATTGGCATCGCTTTGCCAAACAAACATTGAAAACCTGGATGGCAAGAAGATTTATGGATTTCTGGCTGAGTCTTCCAGGATTGGCTCACTCTAATGCGTTTATTCACCCTTCGAAGCTTGATACCAAACATCTGTTGGACACAGTATGGATGAACTACGATGTCTAAGAGGCCTTCTCTCATGTCACTGTCATTTTAATCATCTTATGCATAGACTCGGGCTGTCGGAAGACTGTGTGTCGCATCTATTTTGAAAATGATGAAACAGCATAGCACATTTTTAGAATCACGTTTTTAGAGTTCGTCAGAGCCGTACAAACTAATCGGCCTCGTTGAGAAGCTGGATTCTTGCGGATTGCGGTGGAGGATCGAATAGACACACTCACTTTGGACCCAACCTAACCTAACCTGAGTACGGCTTATTATTATTCTTATCTTTTGTACTTCAAAAGCAGTGATGACATGAACTCAATTCACGAAATTGTTTGTGTACACTAGGCCAGATGCGTTTTTCCATATTGTAGTTTCAATACCAATTTTTTTCGAATTTCTGTGTTTCTTCTTAGGCAGAATCCTAAATTTTTTATGTAAAACTTTTATTGAACACGCTATTTTTTTATTTATTCCTTCTTACTACATTCTCTCTAGGAAAAATTGAAATGAAAAAATTAATTTTCAGTGTGGTAAATGTCTAAAAAGTATTTTAGAATATTGGTTGAGCGAATAACAACCACATATGAAGCTTTGCGTGCATTAGTTACTACATAAACCAAATATGTTTTGGATTTGAGAATTCAAAATTTACAAAATCTGTTTCCAAAATCTGAATCTTTTGTTCCTTCAACTAACAGATGAGAGTCATTATACGCACTGTGCACAATATATTTCAAAACGTATTTCATCAGTTCGGACTTCCGTTGTCTAATATAATATAAATTGATTTAAAATCCCTGAAAAAAAATTTGAAAAGATTAACCGAAAATAACAATTTTATTAAACAAAAAACTGACATTACAAAGAAATAACATACAAGCAACAACCAGAAAATGAAAAATGAAATATTAATAAAAGCTGAAAATGAAAAATACAAATTAAAAGATTTCAAACCAAGTTACGTCACGACGTTTCGATTGTTAAGTATCTACAATTGTCTTCGGGTGATAACTGGACTTATTCCTCTGAGATCTGATTATGATTATGATTAACTATTGTGGTCCGTTTATAGATAATTTTCTCACTCATATTTTGAATTGTTGCTTAGAAAAATGTTATTTTCCTAATCTATGGAAAATTGCCATTGACAGACCTTTGAGTAAAGTTTCGAACCCAGTGAACTACACTGACCTCCGTCCTATAAGTATTCTCTCTACGCTTTCAAAAATATTAGAAAAACTCATTCATCATCAAGTAAGTTCATATCTATATGAAAATTATATTATTCCTGATTGTCAAGCCGGGTTCAGAAGTGGGTATAGTACATCTGCAGCCCTCGTTCAGGTTACAGATGACATAATTCGAAACTCTGATAATAAAGAGTTGACAGCTCTAGTTGCCTTAGATTTTTCGAAGGCATTTGATACTATAAATCATTCTCTATTATGTTTCAAATTGAAATATTATGGATTCTCGGATGAGTTAGTCTTGCTACTATTTTCATATCTAACGAATCGCTGTCAAACGGTATATTATAATAATGAAATGTCGTCAACTCGAAATGTTACTTCTGGTGTGCCTCAAGGGTCAATCTTAGGACCTTTACTCTTTATAATCTACACCAGTGACATCTTGAATTCTATGAAGCACTCAAAAGTTCAGGCCTATGCAGATGATACGCAATTGTATACCAACTTAAACATCTACAACTATGGAACTATTCAAAACCTCATCAATTCCGACCTACAAACCATTTCTAATTTAGCTGCGCAACATAATCTAAAATTGAATAGGAATAAATGCCATTTGATGCTTTTCGGTAATAAAAAGAATAGGGCTATAGTCGCACAACATCTCACAATTAGAATTGAGAAGACCATACTTCACGTTGTGAATTCCATTAAAAACCTAGGTATCATTTTTGATTCTGACCTAAAATTTGATTTGCATTTGAATGATTTATTCAAATAGATATTTTTTCAGTCGACCAATCAGGAAACTTCTCATTGAGTCGTTGGTCTTATCACGGTTCAAATATGGTGACATTGTGTACAGCAATCTTTTAAGTAAATTTGATTTAAATCGGAAACAGAAAGTACAGAACTTCTGTTGTAGACTTGACCATTCTTTAAGAAAATTCGATCATGTCTCGAGTAAAATCAAAGAATTAAATTGGCTGACAATGATCAATCGTACTAATTTTAATCTTTGCAATTTTGTGTACAAAGTATTGAGTTAAAAAATTCCCACATCACTTTACAATAAACTGTGTGTATAGAACACATAAAAGCTCGAGCCAATAAAACAATTCGATGATGTGAAACACAAAATTTTTTAAAAAATCAGAAAATTCATATAGTACGTGATGAAATATATATTTTCAATTGAGCCTTGAATGAATATAAAGTAACAAAATCTTTAATGTGGTATGGTAATTGGTTTAAATAATTCAATCCTCTGCAAAACAACGATTTCATAGATTGCTTTGTTCTTGTCCTGGAAATGTGGAATTGATTAGTGGTTCTTATGTTGTAGTTATGAATTTGATTATTGTACGTAATGAAGGAATCAAAATATTTTGGTAATACATTTCTATTTATTTTATAAATAAATATCATACTTGAGTAATACAGTGTATCTGCCACATCATACCACTTGAGGCACTCAGCATGCATTGAATGGGAGTGTATCTCTTACATTTTAAGATGATTCTTAAACCTCGATTTTGCACTTACTGTATCTTGAGTATATTATTTTCATCTAAAAGATAAAGCAGAGTGGAACAATAATCAAAATGGGGCTGTATAATGGATCTGTATATTGTTATTTTTGAAAACATGGAAACTTCCGATGAAATTCTTGAGAAAAAAAATAGTTTTTTTGATTTATTTTTACAAATATAGTCACAGTGTGTTAGTGATTCATCAAACACGAAGCCTAAATACTTGAATTCTGACACCCATTCAATTTTGTCTCCCTCCACTTCGAGTTGAAGCTTTTCATAGTCAATTGATTTCACTTTATCTTTCTTACTAATTATCATTGATGTGGTTTGATTTATATTAATTTTTAGTTTATTTTCGTTTCGTTTAAATACATTTAAATTTTTTTCAACAATCGATTCATGCGCTCCACTATTTCTACAGCGCCATGTTCATAGCATGTTACATTCTTTAAGTTCGAGTATACATTGTGTCCAAGATGAGGAGTGCCAGATTGAGAGAATCAGAAACCGTGAGAATACAAAGTCTATTGAATTTGTGGAAAGTTCACTGAATACTGGTGATGAGTAATTAATATGTTATGGTTTGGCTCTGGTTGTCAACTGCAATGGAGAATGTAGTCAAAGACAGAGTACGCCTTGGGAAGCATCGTTTACACCTGCCTTTGTTTATATGGTCAGAATATGGTTAGCGATGGTTTTTTTTGAAAATTCTCAAAATAGACTGAATGGACTGGTTATTGTTTTAGGATCAACTGCAGACGGCCATCTCGTTATACGTGAAATCCCACCCTTCTTTCATCTCCGCCCCATACAACCATCCCTACACACGTCTTTCACGAACACATTTCCATTATCACCCAACTACTGCCTCAGACTTTCACGACTCCTTAACAATGTGGGATGTGCGGTTTCTTTCCAAATAATGCTATAATGACGTAATGAGAGCCATTACGTAAAGTGCCTTAATTTCTTTGCTGAAATGACTGTGATTTCATGCTCTCGAGTCATTTCTTTCGGAATCTTTATAACATATAATGTTACTCTACAATTTCACAGACTGTCGCATTTCTTCATTGGAATCCATTTCTTGAAATATAATTCCAATTATATCTTGCCAATATCCGATTTTGCTTCATTATGGCATTTCATCGGATGGAAGATATTTTATTGTTTTCTGGAATTGAGCATTGGAGTCAATGATTTTGAGGTTACTCTGAACTATATTTCAGATTACCGATCCACAATTGTCTGAAAGATTCTTAGATTTGAAATTCACGAAAATAAATTACTTGATATTGAAGTCATCAGAACAAAAGTATGAAATGAAATAAATGATGGGTATGAAACATTAAACTGGAAGAACATTTATTATCTGAGAAGGCAATTAATGTTGACGTGAAATGAAAAAATTTCAATCAATAAGTGGAGTATACAGTGTCATTCCCAAAGTATGCAGCATATGGGAAACTTATTTATTAAGAGTTTTTCGGCAAAGAATTATTCTTGATAAAAGTTTGTGCATCCCCTTAAAATAAACATGCACCAACAAAATACAGTACAACACACGTAATATACGAGGGGCCTTCAAATATTTGATTTTATGACAGAAGGAAAGTACTCTTATTTTGAAAAATCTCGGTAAATGTTATTCAAAAAATTGTTTAGCATTGAAAAATACATTTTGATTTGAAGTTATGGTCATCTAAGTGAATTATAATTTTTTTACCAATTTTTTTAAATTAGGACTATGAAAAAAAAATTGCTGAAACGATAAATAGACAGCATCCTGTATACGACGGTTTATTTTTATAGCCTGTAATATTACAAATTACACAAATGTGGTGTTAACCACGGTCAATTGTTTTGAAAAGTAAATTAATTTTCAAAGTTTTTGGTGCAAAGTTATTTTTACATTTTGTTAACAACGAAAATTACCCAAAATTATGCAGTTCTGCAACAAGAACTTGATATTCAAAAATATCAAATCACAAAACATCCAAATGAAATAGACATTTCGGAACAAACTCATTGATTTTCTGGAGAATCAACTTAAAACACTTATTTTGGCAAGAAAATCTCCAGAAAATCAAAGAGTTAGTCCAGAAATAAGTACCTATTTTATTTTGATGTTTTGTGATTTGATATTATTGAATAATAAGTTAAGTTTAATTTTGAGTAATTTTTTGTGATAACAAAAATTAAAAATGAATTTGCACCAAAACTTTGAAAATCAATTTACGTTTCAAAAAAATTGACCGTGGTTAACACGACAGTTGTGTAATTTGTAATATTACAGACTTTCAAAATGAACCATCGTATACAGGATGCTGTCTATTTATCGTTTTAGCAAAAATTTAAAGATTTGAAAAAATCTGTTTTTTGAAAAATCTGTTTTCCGTTAATCAGCTGTCGCCCCAATACGAACTCTCAGAAGTTGAGAAACTTGTGCGAGCTGAGGACTAACGAGGTCTTACCTTTTAATGTGTGATTCCTAACACGGTTGCAGAATCATTCCAGCTTCACCCAGATAAATTATCTCGAGAAAAATATCTGCCGAGGCAGGAATCGAACCCACGGTCTTTCGATCGTGAGTCGGGCGCACTACCACCGCGGCCAATTCCAGAAAAAAATGGGTAAAAAAACAAAACTCCACTTAGATAACAATAACTTCAAACCTGGATGTATATTACAATGCTGAACAACTTTTCTGAATAACATTTCCCGAGATTTTTCAAAATAAGGGTACTTTACTCTTGTCACAAAATTGAATATTTGAAGGCTCCTCGTATATTATGTGTGTTGTACTGTATTTTGTTGGTGCATGTTCAGTTTTAGGGGATGCACAAACTTTTATCAAGAATAACTTTTTGTCGAAAAACCCTTAATAAATGAATTTCCCATATGGTGCATACTTTGGGGATGAAACTGTTTAATGTGGAACATCAATAATTTATAGAAGGTATGAATTGAAAGGACATGGAATTATTTTTCCGTTTCATGGAAATACAAAATATGAGACAAAATCACGACATGATGATTATTAGTATTCTCAATTGTGCAGTCTAATATCAGATATTGTACCAATTCTTTCCATTGTTTGTGATGGCCCTTCGATGTACAAAAGGGTGATAATAGTTGTGATAGCTTTTTTGTTTGCAACGATCTTGCTGCTTGTCGGCCTATATCTGTTTTTCCAGGTCTCTGAAGTAACAATTCGGTTGAAGAAATTTCCTGATGTGAAATAGCTCCATAACGAGACTTCTTTTTACTTCACAAAGTCCAAATGTACAATCAATTGGTACTTCAACGATTTCTCATCTAATATCACATCTAGTAAAACCTCTGCACCTCCGGTGCAGATGCCCTATACCTCTTTGATCACTTTTCATTCTTTACGTTCTTCTTTCTATGGTAAGACGCATCACAATCAAGAATCGAAAATCTCGTTCATCACCAGAATTATTGGTAGCATTCAAGAATCCAAACATACTAAGTATCGTTTTCTGTTGGAAGAGAGGAGAAGAGAGAAGAAGGAGAAGGAGAAAGAAAACTGGCCAGAATTTTCAAATGAACTTTCATCAGTAAGTAAATAAAGAAGAAGAGTTTGTGTTCATCCCTTGTTCAGAACCGTCATTCATTTCTCTGATTTTTCTAAAATTTCCTTCATTGCATAATCTAAGTCTGAATGACCAATTGAAGCCATTTGTTCATGGATATTGAACACTTTCTGCCAATCCTTGCGATTGTGAAAATGAGTATACTGTGTCTGGAAGAGGCTGTTTGAGGGGTAAGACTCGTCAGTCGTTCGCTCGCACAAGTTTTGACTTCTGAGAGTTGGCGTTAGTAAGGGAGCGACAGCTTGTTAACGAAAAAAACTTTAATGACAGAGTTTTGACAGATTTTCAATTTTCCTTTTTTAGTCAACAGTTTTTTCATTTTCATTTCCCATTTTCCTGTCTCCCCATTTCTCCACATTTCATGATTGATACCTTTCAGTTCATACTCATATTGTTGACAATAATAGCGTTTCTCGGGTCAGAGAGTTTGAGAATTTCGGGCAGTTTGACAGTAACGTATTCTTCAGTTCCAAATCGATCCAGTCCTTATATTGTTGAACGAAATATGGTCACTCCATAGAATCGTCACTTGAAATTGATGAATCTTTTGGTACATCTTGTTTAACCATTGTCATTCGACATTGACGTATGCAGGCAGGACTTTTTCAGAATATGGATTCTATGAATGGAAATCACCTACCTTGTTATCATTTTTCTGGTCTAGCTCAAATTTTGGTATGCAAATACTTTATTTTCTGTCACCATTCCACGGAGCTCTTTTTTTATCCACTTTTGTACGTCAGGAATATCTCTTATCGTTGACTGCTTGTGACAATCTGATCTAATGTCATCCTGGCGAGTAGATACTAACACAATTCCTCTAATTTTGGCTAGTTTCATTTTTAATTTTCAGCTGATTCTTTTTTGATCTAAACTCAGATTTCCTCTCGTAGTCTTTATGTCTTACTTCCATGAGATTCATCATGTACAGAAGAATTCTTCCTTCTGAATTCTGCATTTGAAAATTCTCAGTTTGATTTCTTACTGGCATTTGGATCCACTGTTGATCTATTGGAAAAAGTTGCTTTTTCTTTCCTGTACCTTTTTTGGTCTATTTGTCTACCCATTGGCCTCATATTACCAAATTAGTGTTCTTCATAGGCAACGAAGGACCATATGATGAGTTCACCTGTAAATGAGATATTATTGAAAATATCCAGTCTCAAAAAACCAAATTGATATCCAAATTTTTTGTGCATCCATAACTTTGATTATTATTTTTCATACATAACATCAGAGTTGAGCAAAATATCGAACAAAATTATACAGTATGTGAGAATTTTTGATTAAATGAACGAAATAAACTCCAACACTTTTGGTAACGAAATACTAAAAACTTTCAAGTAATAACTCAGAATATTGAAAAATAGTATCATGATGAATTTATCGTCATTGTTGAGTGAGTTCAAAGTATATTTTCCAATGCTTTTATCTTGAATGACAATTTATTTTTATCTTGAAGAAATCTCTGAGTACAGTTTCTTTTCCAATCAATTTGGTATATATTCTTCCCCAAAAGCTATGAAAATCAATGATGTCATATTTGACTACAAGGTTATTCAAAATTCCGTCTATTCAATCATATTGTTATGATTCATTGTGTCGTAAAGTGACTGTGTATAGCGTCCAGATCAAATATTGTATTTTATCTGTTCGTATCAAATCTATTTCAACGTTCCAACTCCCAAGTACGGCAATATGAAAATTGGTTGAATTCTCAACTCATTTCATACAATTCACTTCATATTTTCGATTTTATATGTTGTTTTTTACGTGAATGTTTTGAATGTCTTATATTTATTTACTATCAATGATATATCTCCCTAGTTATTTGGTAAGTGAAAGTAATTTCTATACTTGTATGCGTGTCACATTTGTAAATCATTGAATCGTTCAATAATCGAAAAATTTGATCCAAATCCACTATCATTTCAACAACTCCACCTCAAATGATCGAATTTATTCCACTTGTTCACTTCGTCTGCTATAGCTTTAGTGACCATACCAAGATTTACTGCTTTCTGCAACAACGCGTGATTATGTGACAATTTCATATTCATCGCCGTGATTACCTCCTTCGGAATTAATCATTGCTGTCGGTGAAATCTCGAAATTCGATATACAGCCTGTCCGAGGAATTAGAAACAATATTATTCATTGCTAAATGCGTTATTCTGTTTAGTCAACTGATGATACATTGAGATGATTTCAGTACATCTGTTTTGAAAATTTGTTTTTCCGTTAACCAGCTGTCGCACCCCTACGAATTACAACCCTCAGAAGTAGAAACTTGTGCGAGATAAGGATTAACGAGGTCTTACCTTTCAACATGTGATTCCTGACACGGGTTTAACGATAGCAAATGAAAATCGATCGTTCAGAGTAGGGCTTGAACCACCGACCAACACGGAAGTCAATTCGAGTGAGTGAACAAAGTACCCATGTCGAACTGCTTGACTACAGACTGACCATGGTATTGAGTTTTTTGCGGTTTTGAAGGTATTTTTCTTTTCAAACTCTAGTAAATGAACGAAATTAAATTATCAGAGAGGCTGCTGAGCTATGATGAAGGGCATATTGAGAAGTTCACTCCTAATTGTTACCTTTCACTTCGATGTATTCATGAAGCTAAAAATCATGACAAATGATTCAAGATTGAAAAAATTTAATATAATTTCAAATATTCTAAAGAACAAAAGACCTGTTAGTCTTAGTGTTTCAGACTACCTTCGTTTAGGAGTGACAATGAAACTTCCACTCGTTACCTCTCACGCATGAATGTTCCAAATCATTTGAAGTGGAGTTTCTATCATTCACTCCTAATTGGGTCAACCGTCATCAGTCAGAGTGGACCTTGGCTGATCAGATTCGAATAATGCAGCTCTCCATGACAACCGCTGACAGGATCAGATTGAAAATAACGACCGAATGGGCAAGGGAGCTTTATAAATGACAGGGTAATAGAACGATATCGTGCGAAATCCACTTGAATCGCAGCGTTGGGAACACGATTTTTTATGTCATTGGAAAATTATGGTAACTTCATACATATTCAAAACATGAAAACGTGGATAGCGACCTGTATCGATACACCCAGATTATGTATGTATCGAAATTATTCTGAAAAAGTTTTGACGAGGGGGTATTCGCAATGGATGTGTATTGAAAATCTACCTGTGGGTTTTTACTTAGTGATTGATGTTTTCATAAATGTCATTGTACTCATATCACATTGTGAACCATAATTTCAAATAAAAAAAAAACTTCATTCTATATTTGGAACTGTACATAGCGTTATTGACTTGTATACATGGTACACTGAGAGAAACTTTTTATATCCTTCATTGGAAGATTGCTCAGTCTATTAACATATTTTTTTCGTCCGGAACAAATCATTCAGTCGCTAAGCGGTAGCGAGTTATTCATGGCCAGATTTAAAGAATAACGTGCTTCTGAGAGCTGTAGTAACAATTCTGCTGACAACTTATTATCACCAGAGGAATTTTCACTTTTAATGCCAGTTGTAACTGATATCGACTCGATCAAATTGACATCATGAATAACCAGAGACTTTTCGGAAGTCTATATGAGCCTAAATGGAAGGAAAGACACGGATTTATGCTGCAAAAGCTGTATGACCATGGGTGTCCAGGTGAAACTTTTGGTTTGAATCATATCTTGCTAACAGAAATCATAGAGTCACAGTAGATGTAAACATCTGGAAGCAATATAATTGTGCGTACTGTCACGCAAGAGTTAGCTCAGGATCCATTTGATTTCCTTCAATTCATTGGTGAAATCTGTTAAAATCTGTTATTCTGTCAATCGCTGGAGATGAAATCTATTTGGAAAACCGTTCTGAGGTATTTTATTCCACATAAACGTAGTTCTCCAGATGAAAGAGTTCTTGAACAGTAAGTTCGAGGTAAACTCATTTGAACCACAAAACGATGAGCAGTCACCGTCTGTCGCGTATTTCTGATGTGTACCGCTCTTGGTGGAATCAAATGTGATGAATCAACATGATTGTGTCAAGATAAATAGGTATCCATTTTAACCCCCAAAAAACTTATTAAAGCACGAAGCGGAATTGTCTGACCTGACATTGTTATATTTGGTTCCGAGGCATTCATCTTCTTGGAGAAAACCGATGCCTGGGATTTTGTGGCATTGAAGTGAATCTGGTTACTTTTACCCCAATTCAAAATCACTTCTAGATCATCATGAATTTTTTCAACCTCTTGCTGCCGGTGAAGATGTGCTTCCGTAGCCGATGTCCTGGAATCCAAATTGTATGACGAACCAAGTGTGCGGTCATCAGCAAAGCAATATATTGAAATCTTGGGTTTTTCCAATACATCGTTTATTATACAATAAATAGAGGGTTGCAGACAATATGGATTCCTAGGAAACACCAGCGTTGATGCTGATAGTATTCGAGAGATATCAATCGACGGCCACTTGCAGGAAACGTTCTTTCAGGAAGCTGAAGAGACATACACAGAAATGATCCGGCAAACCATAGCATC
>WOGO01001097.1:0-19466 GCA_015342085.1 Leptinotarsa defecta | reverse complement strand
AGAAATGATTATTGAATTAGGAAATTAGTTAGCTCCCTAACTATTTCATTAAATGGGAACTGCTGGAAGGTATGGTGCACTATATCGTTTACTTGAACTATACCTAACTTAATTGAGTACCTGGAATGTGTTTATCGTTTATCTATGACGCTAATTTTAAAACAGGTGAATGAATAAGATCGATTTTATCATTTGGCAGATTACATCTGCAATGATTATGCTTATGAATTTCTAAGGATTCCAAATATTTGAGTTTTGAGAATTTTCGAACACATTGTCCCAAATAGACACTATTACACTCCGGATGCTTAAGCTTATAGACTCTACCTTGTCCACTTCATCTTTTGCATTGAAAAGGAAATCAGATAATTTGGCATGTAGTCTGAATGCCATTTTCATTGTTTTTTCTGAAGAAACTCGCAACTATAAGGAAATTTTGTACTATGTAAGGAAGGGTTGCAAACTCAATTATTTGAAATCCTTGAAAATTCATAAGCTCAAACATGGCTGGTGCAACCTGTTAAATGATTAAATTGATCTAGTTCACTCACCAGTTTTCAAAATAGCGTATCCACATTATCACAGGTAAAGAAAATTCAGGTTCTCAATTGAGTTAAGTACCTCTATTATTACCTACACCGGTGTTATATAAGGGCTAATGTAGTAAATTATTTTTAGTTTGATGTATAAGTTTGAAATGTTATTATAGGATGAAACTGCAGTAACGTTTGTTACAAATAAAAGTTACAAAAACATGTAAAGTTTCAGTTCTCATATTACATGATCATTTCCTGCCACGTACTAACAGCTACATCCATCAATTTATTGAACAGATAAAGAGGGAATGCATCTGCACCTGATTTATTTTCCACGAATTCAAATCAACTTGGCCGAAAGTTTTTAAATGAATGTTATCTACAATAACATGGCCAATGTATAAAGGTCCGTAATTGAGAATTAAGACAATTGAATAATCCAATTAGTAAGATTCCCATTTGAAATACTGAATTAAATATTCCAATTATGTTTATTCAATTACATATTTCATTTTCATGTTAACCTATAAATTTTGATATAATATCGAAAATTTTCCACTTGAACATTTTTTTTTCAGATTTGTGATAATAATATTACGTTATAGTTTTCTTGATAGCTTCTTGAATATTCATTTATTAATGTCTTTCAATTGTTACGTCATTGTTTTCATCAGCGTGCCCTTTTTGTTTTTTTTTATTTTCTGGTTTTAGTAACTCCTTTCACAAGTCCTTTTTCCTTAGTAGTATTCTCTTTTTTATATTCCGTGAGCTTCACATTTCAACTCAACGGTATAATAATTCATCCATATTTTTTAACGTATTGTAAAACTTGTATAATCCAAATATTAATTGGATTAATATGTTTTTTGACAACAAAGTATAACTTTGATAACGTTATTCATGAAAATATCATAAATAATTTCTTGAGTCCATAACTTTGTTCATGTTACTGATAATGGTACTATCTAGGGCCAAAATATTTCTCAATGTGAAAATAAGTTGTAAAGATATCTTGAGTTTCACTCATTACTTCAAAAATCGAAATTTATTTGGGTAAGAAATATGGGAATCTTCCAAAGAAAGGAAGGAAGCGATCAATTTCAAAATAATTGATTACTTTTAAATAATTGATTACTTCTTTACCTTCTTTGGAAGATTCCCACATTTTTGGAGTAGTAGAAAGCCAAAATTATTCACCCCTAAAAATATAACCCATTCTATTCAATTGAAATATATGTAATGACCACTCTCTATAATAGTTGAATTGTAATTGAATTCAATATTATTGGTGAATGATGAATGATTTCATAGTCACAAATAAAAGTTTTAATTGCTTTTTCCCTTTTTCACATCAAATTTATAACATCATAATTGAGACAAGTGCGCGGACATTTCTAAAGACGGAATCAGATTTTAGCCCGCGAAACGTTGAGATGAGTTTTTGAATAATTTCTTAGATCTTTGTAAAAAATACTGAAATTATGCAGTAACTTATTGGAGTGATTGAGTAGAACTGGCCGATACTTGATGAAAATCCATATTAAAAAAATTAATCGATACAGTTTATTGTATTATTTTCACTATAAGGGGTTTTACAAAAACCGCGACACGTGTTTCACTATACAATAGCTTCCTCAAGCATAAGTGTCGCGGTTTTTATAAAGCCCTTCATAGTGAAAATCATACAATAAACTGTATTGATTAGTTTTTTTTATTTAGGGGTGCACCGAAAAGTTTGCCCTTTCTACATCTGTATGGGGTTCTCCATTACAATTTTCATATTTTTTCAGATTGTGGAAGATGAAAATACTCAAACTTGTTTGACGAAAACTCCAATTTCCTTTACAAAAAAACTTTCGTTCAATTCAGTCATCAATTATAATAATTCAAAAAAATTAATAGAAAGTATGCCTACTTACTTCAAATCACGTATCCAATGTAGAACGATGAATGAAAAAATGTGATCGAATCTTCCTTCAAACTCGAGAGGAATAGTCGGAGTACCAAAATCGAGAACCATAAACTTCATTTTTTCGTGCGTTTCCTTTTCCTTCACATATTCCACCATGCTTTCTGAAACATCAGTACCGATGAATTCTTTGAAATCGTTTGGTATGTATGGCCATAATGATATTCTAGAATTTCCACCATCTCCAATGCCCAGTTCCAGAATAGATTCATTATCTTTCCATGTTATCAGATGATTATATTTCTCCATACAAAATTTGTTTCCTAGTGTAGTCATGCGACTTCCCTTTTCCCATAATTCCGGTTGCAACATGACTTAGAAAGACACTGTTTACTCAACGCGGAAGTATGCACTATGAATATCATTAATTTGGAATACAGATTTATATTTATAGTAAATTTTTCGGGCCATGAGTACTGAATACAAGGTGGTCTCTCTTGCCATGAAATTTAAATTTAATTATCGGATATGAATAGAGTATGTAACGTAACACGTTTCACTTCCAAATATCTTCATTATCATAAATCTGTTTTACATCTTCAAAACAAGTCTGGTTCAAAACAATTTTATCAAAACCTGACATTAAAAAGTTGCAAAAAATTGACTTTATTTCTTCTAGACTTCTAGATGGTATTAGTCTCTTTTTGATTTATATTCAGTTGATGGTTGTTTTTACAAGATTTTTTGAGATTTTTCAATATGGCGTTGCAACCATACAATGTGTAAAAGTTAAATGGAATAAATTCATTATTCCGGTTACTGTAGATATAAAAAAATTCCGAAACACCTCAAACGTAAATCATGATTTGACATTCTTCAACGTAAAAATGCCACCCCTACCTTCAACCCCTAATTTTTTAATGGGAAGTAGAGGTTTTTGATATATCGTTTGAAAGGTATCTTCATTCTCTATTCAAAAATGTTATCGCTATCAATCTCATTGCAACAATTGAGATAAAATATATTAAATTCATGTGGTTAACAAAATTCCATAAAATACACTCAGAAACTAAAATGTGATACAAAACGTAATGAAATGTAGAATACGACAAAGAACTATGGATGTTAACTGAGGAAATGTTCAAAATGCTCACCGCAAACATCTTGGAAGCATCCTAATCTCAAATAAAACTGTCTTCTAACATTATATAAATATAACATATCAGGCGTGACCGACCCATTCGAAAGTGTTATTCGTTTTTGAAGTCATTCAAATCTGGAGGTTTAGTTTACATATTCCTATAAAAAGAAATCTAATGATGAAAGATCATGTGATCGTGATGGCCATTCATACTCGCCTCCCTATCCACCGATTGGAAAATGTTGTATCGAGGTATTGACTGACATTAACTTGTTAATGTGGTGGTGCTCCATCCTTCTGAAATCATATCGTATTAACTGGAACTTGCGGGTTTCCTGGATTAGGATATAAATTTGCTTAACTTGGGATGACATCATTTTGAAGTAGTGCCAAATAATTATCGCAATTCAAGTTGCCCTCAATGTAAAAGGTTCCAATGATATGGTTTCCTACAATTTTTGCCTAAACATTAACCGTTTGAGGGTATTGCGTGTGTTCTTCTCTCATCCAGTGATGATTTCCCATTGACCAGTAGAGGCAATTTTGCTTATTAGCATGACCCTTAAGAGACAAAGTACATGCATCAGAAAACATAACGTCTTTCAATTGGATGATATTGTTATCCAACATCTCCATCATTTGCTTAGAAAAATAAGTTCTCCTATCGAAATCGTCTTCCATGAGCTCCTGAGTAGGTATCATTTTATATGGATGCATTTTATTTTCCTAAAATACGGTTACTATCGATGTATGGCTAAATTTGAATGTAGTGGGTGCCTGTGTACTCGATGTATGTGGGTTTTCCTCAAACTCAAGCATAACATCTAATTTTAATTCATCACCCATTGCATTGGCAGCTGCTTTCTTTTTCTGCTCCACGTAACTGCATCTCTATTTTACTTATTGTTCCTTGAGATATAGGCGGTGAATTAGGAAATTTTTCATGAAATAGGCGAGCTACTTCCTGTTGCCTTCGGGTCTTATCTCTGTAACCAATCATTTGTAAAACTATTATCTCTGTATCTGTAGAGTAAGGAGGGTAAGTGTAGACCCACAGCACTTCGGCCACATGTGACCCAATGTACATACAGGGTATGTACATTGTACATACCCTGTCCTTTCCAGGAGGGTGGACAGGTCACTTGGCGACACTTCTTTTGTATTGGCAGGTGTAGGCCAAGACTCGCTGAACACACACTCTCTATGGCAACCTCGAGGGGTCTCACGGTGGCCTCCGCGAAGGTTTTGAAAGGTACAGCGACATTACTGTCGTTGCGCGGCTCTTTCAACCTTCTTGGATTTCCCTTCGTGGAGGTGCACAAGTGAGGAAGCTTTCCTGCAGGGGCAGCCGAATCCTTGCCTTTATTCAAGGCGGAGCTCTTGGCGCCCCCACAGGAAGTGCCCTTGCTATTGGAGGTGGAGGGGGGGAGGAGGAGGGTGCACTTATAGTTGCTGCCACTCCTGCCTCCTTCGCCCTCTTTCTCCTATCGGCCTCAGCGAGGTGAGCTCTTTTGTTCAGCCTCGGGATTGGTTTTGTTTTTGTTGTTTCT
Organism: Leptinotarsa defecta; assembly: GCA_015342085.1. Taxonomy (NCBI): domain Eukaryota; kingdom Metazoa; phylum Arthropoda; class Insecta; order Coleoptera; family Chrysomelidae; genus Leptinotarsa; species Leptinotarsa defecta. The sequence goes on along the minus strand of WOGO01001097.1, from coordinate 14,330 downwards.
GTTTTTGTGTTTGTTTTATTCATGTGTGTTCCCACGCATTGCCAGAGGTAGGCTGATTACAATTTGGTTTCGTTCAGTTCCCCAAGGGCATCGTTCGTAACCGCATATCACCCTGCGGCCATTCCTTACTCCTTACTCCTTACTCCTTACTTCTTACTCCGGCACGATTCCTTACTCCTTAGCTTTGGTAGGCTGGTCCACGGTGGCATATTTTGCAAAAACCGTTTCCCTATCCACCACCAGGGGACGCCCCTGATAGGTAGCCCAACCCACGGATGTAAAACTGTTATTTTATGCATTTCCCTTAATCTATCCATTCGCCAGACTTGAAATTAACGAACCTTAAACTTAAACTGAGATACTGACAAATAATGTTGTTATATACATACTAAACAAGTTGACTAGGCGTTTTAAACAAAACGCCTACTTTTTTATTATCAATACCTCAACATGAAATAAGTTTTGAGTATATCGCAATAAGTTTTGAGTGTATTTTATCGAATTTTGGTAATCACATGATTTCAATTTATTTTCATTTATTGGTGCAATTAACTTGAAAACGATAACATTTCAGAATACAATTAGAATTCAAAAAATTGGGGGTTGAAGGGAGTTGAAGGTAGGGGTAGCATTTTTCCGTTGAAGTATGTCAAATTATAATTCAAATTTGACGTATTTCGGGGTTTTGTTGGAATGTGTACCGTAACCGAAATAATGAATGTATACCCTCTTTCTTTTACACACTGTTTATGGTTTTCATGAACATGTATTTAGTTTTCGAATGTTAAAATATAAGAGCTGTATCTCACGTTTCATTCGCTTTGATGCTTCTAATGTCGTCGTTGGGTTACTCGCTCGTGCTATATGACATACTTCGGGTTAATAGCCACTCAATTAGTGCTTATTGCGCTAATCTTTGTTCATTTATCAAGTTTGAGTCTCGTCATGATCGCAAGCGGTTATAAAACTTCTTTGCGAAATTGAATCGCCATCAAATTCGAGAACAATTTATACTTATAATTGCGAAAGTCATTCACTCAACACGCATTCATTTCTGTTTTTTCGTACTAGTAAGTCCTAGGAAGCGTAGATAAGGTATATAGGTGCTTCTTAAGTCTTACATACGCACTAAGAATGGATTTTCAAATATTCTAACTGGAGCGCTCCCTGTGAGGGGAGGTGTAAGTGGAGCATTTACTTTTAAAAGGATTTTGAAATATTCCGGAGTAAAAGACGCGTTCATAAAATAAAGTTACTTTTTTATTAGTCAGTCCCGAGACTGGCTTGAACATTGAAAGTTCATTTCTATAGATTTGTTTACTGCCTGTCTTCAAGCATAGCCCACTGACTAATAAGAAAGTTTTTCTTCCTTATTTAGAGGAATGGGATATACAGTTGGTTAGTACCTCGTCCACTAGATGGAGTGACATTTTTGTTGTTCGCTCCAACTTGAGACGAAGAATGAAATACTCTGAAAGAATTTTGATTATCAATTGTGAAATATCATTGACTTTAGTTCGATGATGGTCACTATCTTGCACTGACCAGTGGCTAAGGAGCCTGAAACCGGTCTGCAAGTGTGTCCGTTCCAGAATTGAAGGTCGAGTTTTTCAGTGGTATTGCCAATTGCATATGCAGGAAATTTTCTGTGAAGATTCCTGCAATGACGCCTGTCGAATATATTCCAACGCCGTTCGTTGTATTATCCAGTGGGGTAGTTGTTTTCTGATAGGCGTCAGTCCATTCATCCTTCTGTGTAGGTATATCGGAGACTGGCTTGAACATTCAAAGTTCATTTCTTTAGAAATGAAGTAACCTTTTCATCACTGTTTCTTCCTACCGGCCAAGTTTTGGAATCTGAAATTTTGTATAAAGGTTCGTTCCATTGAAAGTTTGCATTGCCGAGCACAAGAAACACACACAACGAGAGAAAACCAGCAAATCTGTAATAGCAGAGTATGTTTGGACACATCAACATAACATCGAGTGGTCCCAAGCTGAGGTCATACACAGAGAGGAACATTGGTTCAGGAGAAGATTCATAGAAGCCGCATACATGTTGTCTAACAATGTATTCAGCCAAGTTAGCGTAGAGATACGCAACATATGGGAACCCATAATCAAGCGAAAAATTGCCAACTCCCGTCAATCGGTCATCTCCTGCTGAACCGGCGAAGGTTAAAAAGGAAAGCGGAGATAAATGGAAGTACTCGAATGACCCATAAATAGTCATCTCTCTGAGGAATTAGTCCAGTCATCACCCGAAGACGATTGTGTATAGTAACAATCGAAACGTCGTGAAGTAACTTGGGAATCTCTTAATTTTTATTTTTTGTTCATTTGTTCTATTTTTACTTGTATTTTGTTTCACTGTTATTTCATTTCAGGTTTTTTTGCCTATTTCAGCTATTCTTTTTTTATTTTTTTCATCAGTTCTTTCAGGGACAATGGAAGTCCGAACTTATAAAATTCAAAAAATGTTTGTCGAAATTGTTCAATCATTATCATGGATAGTATTATAAATTTTCATCAAGTAACGGGTCAGTTCATCCACAATAATGATAAGATTTATAGGCATGAACTTTAACATATGAACTATACAAGGAGTACATTTTTTTTGGAATCAGTCGCAGAAAGCGGGGTACGCTTTTCATGATAAGGTAAGTTTACAAAAAGACGTAATCTTCCACTCAACCTAAAAATAATTACTTTTCCAAAAGTGTTGCAAGAACAATACTGGAACCCCTAAATTTATAGACTATGATGTAGGCAAATAATTACTTATTATAGGTGTTTCTCAAGAGATAGTAACATTAAGTATTGAATGAAAAGCAATAAATATTGGATTATTCGATATATTTTCTCAAAGAGTGATTTTGATCAGAGACAGAGTGGTCATTGGTCATGATTCCATAAACTATCACCTAGACAACAATGGAGCATAACAACATTTTGAATAGGTCCAAAATGTTTTTTTCTGACATAGGGATCATTCAGATCGCCAACATTGTTATTACAAATCTGTGACACCTTAATGATAGTTATAAGTGAGTTTGTGACATGGCTTTTCGAAGAAGGAGGGAGAGAGACGGTAATAATATTCTCGAAATAAAAACGTTTCTTAAAATTCTTTTTGAAAATCTAGAGATAGATTGTCTTTCATATTAGTCTGAATCATGAGTCTAGTACATCTAGTACTCTTTTGTACATGTCTGAAGTGAAAAATATAGTGATATTTTCGAAAGGCAGTTATAATGATTTTTTTACCCGTTATCATATCTCCTCATTTTCTATCAGGATTCATCATCTGGATGAGAACTGAGTCGAACGCTAAAACAAAAACTGTCAGTTATTTTCACAAATTGTTTTGATTTCTTGTGCTTCCCATTATAACGAAAGTGATTCATTTTCATCTATTCTTCAGTGTTTCATATCTATGTATAATGAGTGCACTAAAGAAAATTATCCATACAAATTCACAACTTAACAACACAAATCACAGCAAGCCACAAAACAATCGTCGTGAGGAATTGTATTCTCATAATAGAACTCACCAAGAGGTGTCCAGTCAGCTAGAATGAAATAACCTCCATCGGGAATAACGGGCCTCATTCCCACATCCGCCAAGATTTCAGCAAGATAGTCTCGCTTGGATTCCAACTCTCTCATGAGTGATTTGAAGTAACAATCATCTGAGTCAAAACGGTCCAATTCTTTATCGAAAGCTATGGCAATAGATTCCTGCAACGTGATAACGTATTACATAGCTAACGGCAGCTGTTCATCGCGAGCTTTCGGGTCTTAGCCTGAGCAGAATTTGAAAAGCTGAAATTTCATCATCAAATCTTTTTATCTGGTGTTATATTAAGTGATCATCAATGGTAGAAATGAGACAAAAGAAGTGAAATGGAGGATACTCCACTAGATACACATGTATTTTCATAAATATTTTGTTATTACCCAAGCTTATGTACCTATAATAATATTCAATTTGGAATGACAAAGCAGAAGGCTATAGTTCCCCACCAATACTATGAATTCCAAATGGCAAATATGTGCTTATCACATTGTGACCTCAAGTTAGAACTCATTTTCCGTAATGGTTGAAATTCCATCCATATATTCAATATTCATCCAGCATTCAATAAATAACAATGGATACCAGTGAGTAAATGTGAAAGTTATGTATACCTAGTTTCGAATTATTAGATGTTCCAGGTGTGCAATAAAAAAAGGATTTTCAAATATTCCAATTAAAACGCCTGCCGCGGAGAAAAAGTGGCGGTCATAAAATCATCTTCAATATATCTCTCCATAATGTAATGAATATAATCCCTTCCAGTATGTAGATAATTTGAATGAATATTTTCGAAGATATTACAAATTCAAAATACAGGGACTTAGCGGTTGCGTTGTGAACGTTGTATATACGTTGTGAACGTTGTATATACGTTGTGAACGTTTTATATACAGACATTCTTTAGTATATTTAGTATCAGCATTGCACTCGTGCGTAGTCATGGCGAGTCGCTAGTTGAAAATATTTCGGAAAGTTTATGGGGTTCAAGGTGTGCGTTATTTTCGGCTTTTTTGGAATTCACAATTTGAGATTTGAGGAGGGTTGAATCAAAATTTAAACTTCAATTGTGATGAAATTTAATGTGTATTTACGCTTTTCCTTATCCTAATTTCTTATGCTACTTGTGTTGGTATCTCGTTGGTTATGAGGCTTCTGGTTGGTTGGTGTAGCGGAATGAAATCTTGTTGTAGCAAGATGGGAAGCGTTCAACGACTTACGCGTGTTTCCTGGATTTCTTCACAACGAATGAGCAACGGCGACAACTTATGCGGGTTTCTGGTTGCTGAAAAGACCGTCTTGTCTACTTGGGTTGGTGTTTCTTTTTGGTTATTCTTGTCGAAAGTCTGGAGACTACCGTTATTTGGATACTAGCGTGTTCGAAGATCCGTACGACTGCGCCAATTTGGTTACTTGGTTATCACTGACTTAAAATTTTTGAAAATGAACTTTATATAACACAAATTTGAATACAGTAAGGAGTTACAAAATATTATTCAATACTCAACGAACGTAGATAGTGTGAAGTTGTCAAGAATGAGGCGTTCTCTTGTACCGTATTTACAGGATCAGAAACTGATGGTTGAGATATGCGTCTTCTCTATTATTAAAGGAAAATCTAGAAAATGTGCTGATTTTGCTAATTATCAGGGTAACTGCGTAGTGGCTGATGCAATACTTATGATACAATTCATTTGATTTTCCTAATATAAAATGAATAATACAATTGTAATATGAAAATATTGAAATTGGAAATAATTGAACATAAGATTCAATTGCATATTGTTAATAACTTTTAAACAACAATCACAAACAACAATCACTAGTCTCGCGTGAATTTCTTTCCACAATAATCCAAAAACCGATCGGCAGCAACAGGAACCTATTTAAAGACTCATGAGGACTACAACACGTATAAAAATAATCACGTCGGTTGGGTATCCTGGACTCCATGAAAATAGAAAATAGCTAATATTGTCCTTGACTAATTGAAGCAAGCAGATCTATAGAAAATGATTGCAGTTGGGATATCAGCTCCAGAAAACAATTAGATAATCAACTCACTTTCTTGGAAAGGAAGACTTCCAGTGAAGACATTGAGCAATACAAAAAAGGGCAATTTAAGTGAAAGACTTTACTTTTTCTCCGAGGTGTTGCTAAAAAAGGAATAATTATTACTATTTTTTCCTCTGTACCATGACGTGTGAGTTCACGAATATTTGCGGAATAAATGCTACCCAAATTGCCTTGGTTTAATCTAAATATACAAAATAATGTCGTGTTAGATACATCATTGGTAACTCAAGAAGGGCTGGACCATTTTTTATGATTATTGTGTTTTTGGATTTGTCTTCATTGGGAATAGGATAAAAACTATAAAAATATAATATTTCATCAACGAAAATAATAATAATAAAAGAGACAAACATCACTGATAATAGTAACGCAACTGACAGCTCACATTCATTCTTACAGCTCACATTCATCGTTCATTTGTTATAACACAACGGAACTGACAGATCAAGTGATGTTGGCTATATCTGTGGTTTGTTTTAAATTCTTGTGCAAGAATAATTGTAATATAAATCTTACTATGACGATATCATTATCAACAAGGCATCGACCGAAAATATCTGATCTTTTCCGATAAAGCCTTAATGGAATTAGGATTCGTAATATCGCGAATGCCTCATTGTTGGTGAAAACATGTAAAATCGTGATATTGTGCTCACACGTCTCTTTGGTTTTGATTAAAAAAAAAGAGTAAAAAATACGCATATGAATTTTACTCACAAAGAAATGATAAAACTGTTTCAATTTCAGGTGAGGAAACTACCTATAAGGTTAGCTCGATGAATTTTTACGCATATCGTTCAATAATTCGTCAAAATGATGACAACTTTTTGCTGCGATTTCGTCGATTGCTTCAGCAATATTGCGTCAACATGTACGTCAAAATCAAAACGGAGCTCTTGAACCAAGCCAAACTATGCGTTTTGTAGGAAATGTAGCTAATATTGGTCGATTGACTATTCTGCCGGCGACGTACATATATGGTCCACGTCATATGCATGAATATGTTCAAGATTCAATAACATTTGTTTATCATTACTGTCGGCCAGATCTCTTCATTAATTTTAAGTGTAATCCAAAATGGATTGAAATTAGGCAAATGCTGCTTCCCGGACATCACATCACCGCACATTACCGCAAGTATTCAGGCAAAAAATATGGTCCCTGATGATTGTTAAACAACGCGTCTTCGAGGTAACTCGATGCTTAATATATTCTATAGAATGGCAAAAACTTTGCCTGACGGTCGCACACATTGTCATATGGTTAGTCGAAAAAATTCGATCAGACGAAATAGATGATATAAAAAATGCATGTTTTTATCAAGGTCAATTGTACATGTTCACGAGTCAGGAAACCATCTGCTTCATTTGTACTTGCGCCTGATAACAAAACTAAAAATGTCGTATATAACAGGGTGCTTCACTGAAGAGTGCACTCTTCCTACCAATTCCCATTCATTTTATTAGGTATACTGATATATTTGAACTTCTGGAGAAACTAAGAAAGCAATTATGTTAGAGAGCGCTTTCTCTTCCAGTTTGTATTCTGCGAACTAGGTTTCTATGGCTAGAATTAAATCAAATGAGCATTAATGTTCTTGCTCCTTGATAGCTATCTTGGCGTGCGCTATACCATAAAATTGTTTTACCCCTACCTTCACTACATGCAAAAAACTGAGCTATAAATACAGGTAAACTGGATAAGTGGATACCTTATGATTGACTGACACAGCCGAAGCTACTGAACCTTAAATCTTGAAATATGCAGGTAGGTTCTTTGTATAGCGTAAGTAAGCATCCTGAAAGGGAATCAGGAATTTCCACTCACAAAAGAAAAAAAGAGGTTCAACGATTCTATTGAATTTCGTAATTTTTGAAGTTGGAAACGGTAAACTTTTGGGTTGTTAAAAAAATATTGTAATTATTTGTTTAGAAAGGTTTGTCACGAAACTTAATGTGACAAATCAGATTCGCGCGAACAAAGCCTAAGTTAACAACTAGTGTGAAAATTTATGGACAGTCATTGTGACTTGAGTTTATTTCTCTTTTGGTTGAATAAAGTAGTAACGTTGTGAAATGTGTGCTTCGTCTTGTCCTGTAATGAAAAAGGTGCTTATCAGGTCATACGACAGGTAAGGCATAAGCAGAGTGAAGCTGCTTTTGGGCTAACGTTTTGTTGCTATACCGCCTTTTCCGGTTTCAAGGGTGAGAATATAAAAAAATGCATGATGGCGCTCCTAGGGTCAAAATACTCTGGAAGTAAAATAGCTACCCAATCGAATCTCCGGGTGAAAGGCATCATCCTGCAGAAGTTATTCAAAAACCATTATTTCTGACAGTCAACATCAGTCTACAAAGAGATAGCATGGTAACTGCAGTTGTTAAAAGGCCCACTAGCATCTTCAAAATTGATTTATGCAACAGCAGAGGACTCAACTCAAATATGAACTTAGTACACCAACATCTGCAATCATAATCCTCATATTCCTCATAATCTTGCACTCACAGAAACCAAAGTCAGTGTTTCAACAAACCCCGTCCATTTTCTATATCCCGGTTATGATTTCCACTTTCGATTCAGATGACATATCTCTTTTTATCAGAAGCGATCACTCCTATCAACGAGAGGAAATACTGTAACCCCGAAACTTTGATATCATGTCGTTCAAAATGATACACAGTATAGGGAACTATTCTCTTCACTAGCAAACACCACTGATTTTCTGCAAATCAATCATCTCAGTGCTGAAATTTCCATATTCGGTGACTTCAATGTCCACAATATGATATCAACAGTCATTGAGAGAGCTGCAAACCACCCTTTTCTCAAATATTTGAAAGGCTTCAACATCTTGAGCGATCATCAATATGGCATTCGGAAACAAAGATCAACAGGCGATCTTCTGTCGTATATCTTTCATATTTGGAATAACGCAATCGAGAAACATAGAGGGTCAAGAGTTGTTTCGCTTGATATTCCTAAGGCCTTTGACCGTATGTGACATGAGGGTATGCTGGCTAAACTTTGATGCTAAGGCTTGTCGGATCATTTTTGTGTTTGGCTCTTTCCAGAAAGAACGTTTCCTGCAAGTGATCCTCGATGAATATCTTTCGAATATGTTCACCATCAACGCTGGTGTTCCGCAGGAATCCATATTGTCTCCTCTTTTTATTATATATCAATGGCTTGTTGAAAAAAAAAAACAAGAATTCAGTGTATTGCTCTGCTGACAGCAGCACACTTGTCTCGTCATGACATTTGAACATCGATTGCGGATGTATATCTTCACCGGCAGCAGGAAGTTGAATATCTTTATGATGAACTACAAGTGATTTCGAATTGGGGTAAAAGTAACCAGGTTCAATAGAATATCGTTCAGACAAATACTGACAGGATCTTGACGACATTCCGGTAGACCAGGGATCGGCAAGTAGTTTTAGGTGGGGTCCGGTAATTGTAGAAAAATTTTGACGAGGTCCAGAAAAAAACAACTGATAAGAACGAAGTGCTATCTATGTATTATTTTGGTTTCAAATCAAATTCTGACTTATGAAACACAAAACCTAAAATTATTGTGAGAAATTACACCGACGGTCGTGAGCCAGTTTAATATAGTTTTGTTCTCCATAGGAATCCTAAAGTGTCTTCTAGGTGGGCGTCCGTTAATCTCGAACGATATTTATTTTTCAAAAAATTCATCTTTGAGAAAGATGTTTCACATACATATGTCGAGCCACACATAGTGACCAAATTTATAGCTACTTTCTTGCGAAATTCATATTTTTCTGGAACATGTTTGGTCCAAAATTCTTCAGTGAATACCGTGTTATATATTGCAAATCAATTATTTTTTAGTGACAAATGTACATTTTTTTTAAAGGCAATGTGTACAGACAAAATTGTCGTTATTGGAGTGACAACAAGCCTCACGTTTTCCGGAAAACATATATCCAATATTCAGAAAAAATTAACTTTTGGACAGGAATATTGGAAAACCATAGTATAGGACCTCTATTTATTGATCAAAATTTAACAGGGGAACTGTATATGAATATGCTGGAAACTACTGTTATATATTACTGTGTTCGAAAATGTTCGGGGCGTAAAATATCGGATAGACTATTCATATGTCAAGAAGTTCAAGGCAACCATTTCGAGCATTTTCTGAACTGATCTCAAGCTTATTACCTCATATTATGTAGTCAAATGTCAATGTATTCAGTCAATTATTGAAAGTTCCGCCATTTTGTAGCAGTTGAAGATATTGACATTATATTCTAGAGTTGTGAAGCATTTGTCAGGAGCTTCATGAAGATGTGTCACAAGTCCCCCCTTTTCCATTTAATTTATTTTCTCAGATGGCGCCCAGTCGCCATCTTGAAAGTTGCATCTGTCAATTCACTTCAAGATATAGTATTGTTGCATTTATTTCATTATCCCAATTTTCAATTTTTTGAGTTGACCCTTTCAAAAAATAAAGGGGGGACATTTAAGAAAAGCACTGTATAAAGGATGTATGGTATCAAAGATATACAACAATGAATGTTGATGATGGAGTTCGTTATTAGGCAACATTAACGGGGCCGTTAAATGGATATTCATGTAGGATTCCCATTAAGAATATTTTGTGATGGACTCAAGAAGGGCTTCGGAAGGATATATATGGAAGGTTAATGATCATGTTATGACTTATTTCATCGAAAGCTTTGCTGAAATTCGTATTAATCAAATCCACTTGAATCTGATCGTTCATACTATCTATAACAAAATCTGTAAACTCTACTACTACTCTAGTATCAATGGATCTACAGGGGAAAAACTATGTTCTATTATTCTATTATGTGAATGATTTAAAATAATTCCATGCATCATCTTGTCAAACAATTTCTCGGGAATACATAGTTTGCTTATAGGTATATAATTTTTAATATTATGCTTATCAGGAGTATTTTCTGAATAGGAAATATTTCTCTGCGAAAGGATGAATTATAAATGTGGAAAAGCGGTAGTATCCAGTTATATTTACATTTTTTTATGAATAGCCCCTGGTATAAGGTATAAAATATTGTGCAGAATTTACCAAGTCGAATATACCATTGAAAGTTGATTACACAAAATTTGAAACATCAAGGCTAATATTTCATTTTGACGTAGTAACCTTTAACCTCGTTTGTGAAAAATTAACTTCGTTTGTGAATAATATATTAGATTTTCATTCTGTTCGTGAAATCAATCACGAACCGAATGAAATGGAAGTGGTTCATGAGTAAACTCAATAGGCATCGACTACGAAAAATAAACATTACCATTCATAGCAATTTTCATTGCCTCGAGTAAGAGATAAGACAAATAACATTATCATTCACATACACGCTGTAATCTCATTTGTATCTCATCAAAATGATAAAGTAAATAAAACAAAAAGTTATTCCAAATCCAGAAACAATGCTCGTGAATCTTGAAAATTGTTAATTGAAAGATTTCAAGCCTCTTGTCGCAAATTATCATCGGGTTATATATTATATAAAATGATTGAGAACATCTTTTTTCATAAGGGGACGCTTTTCCAGGTCTTTGTGGCTTTTACTGGTGAGTTGAATTTTAATAACGATAATAATAAGAACCCCAGTTTCTTTCTTGGTAGGTAATTCATTTGGAAATAGTTTTTGGTTGTCTTTGCTATCTTCTTCCATCTTTCCTTCAAATTTAGTCCATGTCTCTTTTTTTGATCTTTGTTTTTTATACGCATCATATTTCCTGTCGTCTTATCGACCAGGTAATCTTTCGATGCTTTCTTCTTTCATTTTGTTCGTGATTTTATATCGGCAGTCCACCTATCAGTATTTTTTTTGTGGCGGGAATTACTTACAGAACATAAAGAAATAATTAATAGATGGAAAGAGTATTTTCAAGAAATGTTCAAAACTAAATCCTAAATAGAAAGAAACACAGGTGTATAAACAGTGACACATGAAAATACAAAGGATCCGATACAAATGGAAGAGCTAAGTAGAACAATAAAAAACCTTGAAAATGGTAAAGCCCCTGGAAACGAGAAAATCACAGCGAAAATGCTAAAATGTATGGGATAAAAAGGAATCGAAATTCTACTTGCAATAATCAAATTGATTGAAGTCTACCTTGTCTTAGTCTTGGTCATCCAAGGCACCAAAAAATGTTCCATATCACAGGCTTTGCTGCTCACACAGCAGTTTATCACATTGTTGCTGAAGACTTTCACATTTTTTGGTTTTGCACAACCTGGGTGATATACGTTGTGACCCTTTTCACATTTTAAAACTTGTTTCACGATGGAATGTTTGCATTTATTGCAATTATTGAGAGACTGTACGTCTCACTCGCCCGCCATCTTACACCGATGGACCAACGTGACGGTCCTTGAAGACATAAAACTGATTTGATGCTTAAAATTTCATATTCGCGAAAAAAAAAGTCTTTTAATCCTTTTGCAGCATCATGGACGTCATTGAGTGACTCGAATTCAAAATCGATTTCACCGACATTAATTTCAATTATTTTTCAGTAAATATGATCGCTTTGACAGATGGAATGGCAGGAGGATGGACTGCACCAATGATCCCTTACTTTCTGAGCGAGAAAAGTCACATAAAGATGACAAGAAACGCTGCCGATTGGCTGGAAACCTCTATGCTGATTGGCGCATTGGTTGGACTCCCAAATACCTTCTATCTAGTGCGTAAATTTGGAAGAAGAAAATCACTTATGTTCGCTCTGTCTACAGTGATAGTCTGTTGGATTCTCATTGCAGTGGGAGACAGAGTGGAATATCTCTACGTTGCGAGATTTTTCAGCGGGGCTGGTTTGAATATGGCCTTCGTTGCAGTGCCTATGTATATTTCAGAGATTTCTCACAAGAATATAAGAGGATTTCTCTCCAGTATAGGTTACGTTATGATGCTGGTAGGGGTATTAATAATGTATAGTGTCGGTCCATTTTTAGCTTATTTTGTGTCTCCTGTGATAGCTATCAGCTTGTTGGTCGTCGAACTGGTTGTATGTATTTTCCTGCCAGAATCTCCCTATTATTTGTTGAGCTTGAATCGCTATGAGGACGCCAGGATATCTTTATCAAGGTAATTTAATTAAATTTATTGACTATTTCATGTAACTACTGTTCACTCTGTGACCTACTTTTCTTTCAGTTTTATCAATAAATCAGATATCTCATGACCCTCCAACAGCTCCATTATATTCTATAGAAATTTTGTCTTTTTGAGTTTCATAGTTCTTATAATCATGAGAACTGATCTTTTAGGAATTTATTAAGAACCAATAATTTCATTGATGCATTCATTATATTTTTTCATCTTTTATAAAAGAAAATCATATCTTCAACGAAGAGTTCGAAATTTTACACAGAAAATAAAGGTTTGAATTTGAATCATTTGGAAGTAACGGATATTAATAAACTTAAAAATTCGAACATTCTAATGAATGGCCAACTAAATTTTAATAGATCATTTACCAATATTGAACTTGTTTTCTCAAAAAACCGAGAAAGTATTATTATTTTTGACTCGAGAAGTGAGGTAATATGCTTCAGGTAATCATAATTGAAGAGGTAGCTGAGGTATATAAAAATTGTAGAGGTTTAGGTGATTTGATGGAGGTGGAACCAATTGTAGGTACCTGCGGTATATAAATATTAGCGTAAGAAGCAACTTGTAGTATTGAAATCACTGTTGAAGAAGCTACTGTGTTAGCGAAACATGTCATGATATATTTTTCAAATGAAGTTTATGGAGATCAAATCATGAGGTATAGTCTATGAAATTACTATGAATCTACATCAAGTAACGGCCGAATCAATCAGAACATTCTTTATATAATACACATAACTATACAAAATACATATAAATCATATTTTGGAATAACCAAGGAATAACCCTTTCACCAGAAGTTTCATCTGAGGATAGTAAGGTTCACTGAATATATCAACCTCAGGAAACTATTATGAATTGGAAGGTGATGAACATATTCCAAACCAGAATTTTGAAAATAATGATGGTTGACAGTTACAATGATATTACAGAAGTTACAAATAACAACGAATGAGGTGGATAACGATATGTTTAGTACAATGAATTGTTTTCAAAAAAGTTATTACAGAATTTAACTCAGTTGATTCAACAAAAGTTCTGTTCCGTAATTCGGCAAATCACAACATGTGACCATGTTGTGAGTGTTCGAATTCTCAACAGTTTTTATTGTGTGTAATGAATTTTTAAACACCTTTTTGTGATTTGGAATCTGATATACCTGATTGAGCTATATTAACTATATTGTTCTATGTTATATGCCATTTCCCTTCAAAACTTTGGGTGTTTGCCATGTTACATTGAAAACATGAGATTATGTATACAATGCGACTTTCAAATATTGAATGAAATTTTGAATTGTTCATGAATTGAATTTTTAACTGGTTTCGATATTTTTGAGCCCAAATCTCACATTGGTGCTTTTCATAACATTAGTTATTTTTTTAGAGAAATTTTCTGATATAAGGAACATAACTTGTGGTGATTTATCGAGTCATTGTCATTTTTGATGAATATAGATAATTTGAATTGAAAGGGTTATATTTTTAGGAGTGATTAATTTTTGGGAAAGAAAGTTTTTGGCTTTCTACTACTCC
>WOGO01001096.1:0-19469 GCA_015342085.1 Leptinotarsa defecta | reverse complement strand
GTGTCTTTTAATGTTGTATATGTATTGTGTTTGTCCCTTTAGACTTTCATAGCTTTTTAACTGGCGATTCTTATATCACTTCTGTTATTATCTATGGTTAATAAATAACTTGATTTTTTTATTTAATGTCAGTTGATCTGTATAATGAACTTAATTAAAACACGTTTTCTATGCCAGATTACATATGATTGAAGTTTTAATCATATCATGGTTGTTAGCGAAACGCGCGTGAGTAGACATTGCTTTTTTAAAATTGAAAGGAGTATATTTTGAGGAGAGATTGATTTTTGGCAAAGAAAGGATTTGTTTTTGTACTTCTCCGTCTACATACAAAAAAATTTGGTATTCTCCCAAAGAAATAAACTCTTTAGAGAGATAGGCAGATGAAGCAACTGAGTTTCGGTCATTACACCATTTTCAAAACTAACTAGTTTTAAAAACTAACTAGACAACAAATATAGAACTATAGACAAAAGTGTGTTTTTATAGTGTATCATCAGTGAACTTGAATTTCCACAAAATAAACAAGTCCTCAATCAAAGTAGATCAAGCAACTTTCAGACACAAAACTGAAAGAAAAATCCCACTCGAAACAAGTAATGTCACATAAACATTGAATTACAGGAAACAAAAAATGCTTTCGAAACAACTGTTTTTATATTAACATTGAACTCTTTTTCCTATTCAGATTGTATACCAAACATTCGTTATGGAATTGAGTCAGATATCATTCACAGGATTGGTACACAATGCAGGGTGTTTCCTAACTATGATACGAAACTTCAGAGGGTGATTCGTTAGATCGTTTCAAGAAAAAAAATTCTCTTGAACATATGTCCGGAGTTGCTTCGTTTCTGAGATACAGGGCAGTGCATTTAAAAAAAAAAGTAGTAAAAACGTTTGTGAAATTATTCATGATGGAATCACTGCTAATTGACAACTCTGACTTTCAGTGATATGACAACACTACCACTGTCAGCTGATCTTCAACGCAGGTGTTCAGGATATGCAAAATGACTTCCATTTTTTTTTCTTGAAAACGTAGCTAGATATGAAGAAAACACAAACAACGAAAAAGTTGCATTTTCAGTTGATTAATCTGAAAAAATTAAAATCTATAACAAGTCAGTGGCGTACTTTTTTTCCCAATATTGTTAGCTCTGGTGCTTACTGAGACCCCACTAGAACTAATAATTTCAATCTAGTTAGGGTTAAATAAGCGCCTCATTACTTCAAATAACTGTAGCAAATTTCAACCAAATCGGTGTAATGATATTTAAAATATGTTATAAATACCGTTTTCTTTTTAAACGTCAACGCCCTGTAGCTCAGAAACGAATCAGCTCCGGACATATGTTCATGGAAGCTTTCTTTCTTAAAACGACCTAACGAATCACCCTCTGATGTTTCATACCTTTGTTAGGAACACTCTGTATAGAACATAAAAGAGGTAAAATTACATTGAACACTGTCATCCTCAATGGCGAATATCCAATATTTCGGAATAAGACATTTGCAACGAAAGTCATTTTTTTGTGAATAAAAATCAGTTTTTTATCGACTTTTTTAAGTATTTGTTACGTTCCACAATTTGAAAAATATAAAAATTATAATAGAGAACTTTATACAAGTGTAGAAGGGCAAACTTTTTAGTTTACCTCGAGAAGTTACTGCGTAGAAATCAAAGTATTTTTCACAAAAGAAAATCTTCTATTCATCGGTAACTTGTCGTATTTAACAATTTTGCCTATCAAAAAAAATTGTTAAGAAATAATACAATACTTATCTTAACGTTTCGGATGCCAAAATCTGCCTACGTCTTCAGAAATGAACAAAAAAATTCTAATATATTGGCAGTTATTCCTTTTTGATTATTTATTTCTTTACTTCTCGACAGATGTCAAAGGAGTTTTGAAATATGAAGTTCTCCATTATAATTTTTATATTTTTCAGATTGTGGAAGGTAACAAATATCCAAAAAAACTCGATAAAAAAGGCATTTGCCTTATTGCCATTTGCACAATCTACACAACTTTGTAAAGAGTTCATTCTAGAATTGATTGCTTTCTACTTAAAAGATTCCCACACTGTTTTGTATAAAGATGGAGAAGTAGAAAACCAAAACCTTTCTTTCTTTTGAGACAACAGCAACACTACATATAGACATGAAACAAACGAATGGCTTCATTTTTGATACTGATAAAGTGGTCTGTCTTTATCAGTGACAGAAAAAAATGAGAATTGAAAGGGAATTTTTTAGGTGTGCTACTGATTACATTGAAATTTGCCGTATTTAGGCCATCGACATCCTTCCTAGTGTTAACACTATCATGTTTGAGAATACGTATCATTCCGCTCAAAAGCCTTTTGGATAAATATGTTGAACATCCAGAATAGTCGAATGTTCAAAGTCGAAAATGTGTCCATGTTCTCTTTCATGTTCAACAACGGCTGTGGCGTTTTTGATATTCAGTTTCCTGGAATCTAGCATGTGTTCTGAAACTCGCGTTTCAAGATATCGTCCGGTTTGACCAACATAGCAATTTGGACAGCGTCCACAGTTCAATTTGAACTTTCCAACTGTACTGCCATTTGAAAAAGTCACTGTGATAAAGAGATATTTTTATGTCAAAGCTATTTTCCAGGTTCGTTTGCAGTATGGTGTGTTCAGACACTCGCGTTTCGAAATATCGTCCAGTTTGACCAACATAGCATTTGGGACAGCTTCCACAGTTCAATTTGAACTCTCCAACTGTATTTTCATTTGAAAACGTCGCTGTGATGAAAAGGTCTTTTTTATGTCAAAAATATTTTCCAGGTTTGTTTTCAGTAGCGTGGAGGTTTTAATGTCTGACATTTCGTTCATAATTACGGTAGATTTTTTGATAATATGTGACACACTATCCTCCGGCCGTGAAAGAATACATTTGCCTTTGATATTGTTTACCAAATGTTTGAAATATCTGCAGACTTACTCACTCGTTTAATTACTGTATATTCGAAAAGAGAACCGGCTATATAAATAATAGATATTTTTCATAACAACAAAGAAAGTATGTCAATTTCGAAATAACAACATGGGCCAAAACCAAAATCACTATTAAGCAAGAAGTGGCAGCCAAATTCACTGTCAAAAATCTTCTGCTAGAAAATACTTTCACCCCTGCAAATATCAGTCACAGAACTGCTCAAAAACTATAAAGAGGAGTCAAAGAAATCATATTGAGAATATCAACAAAACACTGCTAAGTCATTGAATCTCTAATATATCGAATGTGAGCAACAGAATCCTTCAATTCATTCACGAAGTTTCATTCACAATTTCCAAAATTTGTTGTTGACATCAATATCAAGACAGAGTAGTGGAAGCACATCAAAAGAAGACTCACCTTGTATTGCTGGTGCTGGAAAATCAATGGTGACCTCTCATATCTTCCTCGCGGAATTAGTACTCTTCGGAACACCACTTGTCGCTAATTAAAAATGGGTCGTTATCAGAGAACTACGGCGTCCCGATAATGAGCGTCCCGACGGCTGAACAATCTGAAGGAGCGGGTCTAGACGACAGGCGTCTGTCCTGCCCACCCGCATGCGCGCAACAAGTAATATGCAACTCCATATGCGAGGAAAACTACCCTTTTCCTACTATTGTTCTCCCTCATTCATTTTCAGATTGCGTGCGGCTTATCTCATCTAAATTGATGGTGATATCGTTCGACATGATATACTCGCATCTCTCTTTAGGAGAGTTCACTGAAAGGTTATTGAAACACGACGCCAAAGGAATTATTAATTAATCATCAACTTCTCTGAACTGGAAAGGTTTTTCATTTGTGAACAACTTTATTGATACTGGTGGAAATTCAAGAAATAAAACTGTTTGTAAAAAGACGAAAAGAGAATGCCCAGACTGCAGTTCTCTTTGTTAGATTATTTACAATCTAAATGATGATTGTAGGTATTCAAAAAACAGTTTATTGTGAGATTTTTTAATGTTTACAAAACCGCAACAAGTGTTTCGCTACACAATAGCTTCCTCAGACGTGTGTATACTGACTCAATTCTACCTAATTTGTGTTTCATACAGGATGTTTCAAACTCGATCTTTACCATTGAGATCTCGGAAACTATGAGAGATACGAAGATGGTCGAGTTGGGGCAAAGTTGCGCAAATACTTGACTAACAATATGCCGTTGAAACAGTTCTGAAATTCCGAGTATTTCCGGAGATATCCGGAAAAAAGACATTTCGGAAAATGGTTTTTATTTTTGCCGGCTTTATTTTTCGAAAGATTCGAAAATAAATTGCACTTTCTCATTGCCCCTTTTTCCCTGCTACATAATGGTGTTTTCAAATTTGCTATCCGACGTTTAGTCTTTCGGCCACCATCATCAACTTTATTTTTTCTTATGGGCGCTACATTGCATTCTTTCTGTTTTGAATAGAATCAGAATTTACCTTTTCAATGATGTTTCGTAAGTTATCCTTCTCAATCGAAAAATCGGAGACATTGAAAAAAAATAATTCTTATCATAATATGCTTTGACTTTGATGTTTTTGAATTTGACTTTCAATTTGGTACACTTAATGATATTTTGTAATTGTACAAGTTATTTTTGGCGAAAAATGGTTTTCACGAATGAAGAAAAAAGAGATGTTATACAAATTTATTACGAATACGACAGAAACAGTGTTAGGACATCAGAAATGTATTGAAACTTGCATCCAGAAAGACGACAACCACATGTGTTTGTCGTCTTTCGGTATACAAGTTTAAACACATTTCCGATGTCCTAACACTGTTTCTATCGTATTTGTAAAAAATTTGTATTATATCTCTTTTTTCTTCATTCGTGAAAGCCATTTTCACCAAAAATTCAATGACTTGTACAATAACAAAATGTCATTGAGTGTATCAAATTGAAAGTAAAATTTGGAAACATCAAATTCAAAGCCTATTATGATAAGAATTATTTTTTTCAATATCTCCAATTTTTCGGGAAAGAATGATAATTTATAATACATCATTGAAAAGTTAACATCTGGTTATATTCAAAACAGCGCCCAAAAAAGTAAAGAAAAAGTAAAGTTGATGATGGTGGCCGGAAGACAAAACGTCGGATAGCAAATCTGAAAACACTATTATATAGCAGGGAACAAGTGGCAATGTGAAAATGCAATGTATTTTCGAATCCTTTGTTTTTTCCGGATATCTCCGGATTTATTCGGAATTTCAGAACTGTTTCAACGGCATATTGTTAGTCAGGTAAATGTGCAACTTTATCCCAATTTAACCATCTTCGTATCTCTCATAGTTTCGGAGATCCCAATGGTAAGGATCGAATTTGAAACACCCTGTATAATATAACGATTTGAATCATATGACCTTGTATCTACCGGAGTTTCAGGTGTAATCTAATTGAAAATTTGATAATTTTAAAAGAAAATCCCTACCTACTGACTAATGATTTAGCAGAGTATGAGAGTAAACAGTTGAAAATTTGAACATTTTGAAAGAAACTACCTATGAAAACCCGTACGTCGACGAAACATACGAACTGCCGAAAACATCGTCGCTGTCTGTGAAAGTGTGCGGAAGAATCCGAGGCAGTGGATTTCTCGTCGCTCACAAAAACTTGGCCTTTCGCAGAACACAACTTGGCAAATTTTGCATCGTGATTTGGGCCTGTACCCGTACAAAATTCAACTGACCCAGGAACTGAAGGTAAACAACCTGAGAGTGTGTTCGCTAAATAAGCTCTGGAGCAGTTGGCAACTGACCCTAATTTTCATCAAAAAAATCATCTTCAGCGATGAGGCTCATTTCTGAATGAATGAGTACATGAACAAAACACATTAGTAGAGCAGATACAGGGCTTCTGGGACGTATTCCCTAGGGAACGTAATTACGTTCGTGAGTGGAAAAGAGACATGTGCGACGTGATCGATGCATAGAAGGCTGGAATGTGTATCGGGGAGATTCATTTGAGAGATAACGGCGTGGCTGAATTACAAAAATGATGGTATAATAGTAATAATGAATGCAATATCGGATCAAAGAAAAAAAATATGGCGGCATTCAGTGCAGCGTTAAAGAAAAAACATGGCGGCGAGGCATTCAGTGCAGCGTTGAAGAAAAACACATGGCTGCCAACGTAACAGTAAAACAACATGGCTGCCATCGAGATGGCATGTATCATCATTCAAGATGGGTGTATCATCATTCAAAAACATGACGTCAGTGTGTACAGGGAGTATCAAAAATACGTCATTCAAGAAAAAACATGGCAGTTTAATGGGGCTCTATCGTTTTAACGTGCGATTCTACAATGTGTACCTGGTGTCTCAAAATACTTCATTTAAAAACATGGCAGTTTAAGGGGAGCTTGGGAAGATACTACTATACTATAGATCGATGATTATCAACTTCTTTTGGCCTGAATTAAATAGTCTGTGGTTTCAACAGGATGGCGCTACGTGCCACACAGCTTATGCCACATTGGATATTCTGCACGAGCGTTTTGAGGGCATGGTCATCTCACGTGGTGGTGATGTGATTTGGCCACCGAGATCGTGTGATTTGACCCCGTTAGACTTTTTCTTAAGAGATTTTCTCAAGCCACAGGGGTATGCGAATGAACCACAAACCACACCGTCCCTCAAAGCCAACGTAACTCATGCCATCGGTTGAATTCAGCCTAACTCCAAAAAATTTTCTTCCAGATATAATACGTCATAGTCGAGGTTGAACTCATACCCATCTGCCAGAAGGCAAGTTTGCAAATGAAGTATTGGTTTTCATATTAAGAAAACTACTCCAATGTTCTGTTATTTTTTGGAAAAAAAATCTTCTCGTTTGTCTAACTGAAAGTTTCGAGTCACAACCACAAGCCAGATCTATATGGCATTGAAGTTTCATTTTATTGTTTAGAATGAATTTGCTTGAATGACAATTTGGTTTTTTGGAAAGGATGGTGTCAAAAATATCTCCCTTATTACCGTTATTGATAGCAATTTCTTTGATAAAACTCAATTCTTTCTGGAAATTACTTTTTCACAGTGGAATTTTCAAAAATTGAAGGCTTTCGTTGCCGAGGTTTTCAGTGTCACTCTTTTTCGGGTTTGAAGGCCCCGGATTTTTCGAATTTTTTCCTTACGTTTCGCTGGCGCGACTGGCTAGCTTATTCAAAAGTTTATACATCTCGTGGTATTACGGCTGCATAACGCGTATTTATGTTGACTCAGGTAGTTTGGTGTGCTAATACCTGTTCCTGAAATAGGTAAATTCTGTAAAGCATGTTGACTCAGGTAGTTTGGTGTAACAATACCTGTGCCTGAATTTATGGTCTCAGGTAGTCTGATGTGATAATACCGGTAACTATATTGAGTAAATTTCGTGAAGCGTGTTTATATTGACTCAGTCTGGTGTGTTAATACCTGTACCTGGAAGAGGTAAATTGTGTCAAGCCTGTTCATGTTGACTCAGGTAGTTTGGTAAGCTAATACCTGTACCTGGATTAGGTAAATTGCGTGAAGCGTGTTTATGTTGACTCAGGTAGTCTGGTGTGATAATACCTGTACCTGGATTAGGTAAATTGTCAATAACGTTCGTAGACACTTTTCTACCTACCGTCATGCTGTTTGTTATTGTTGAACTTTTCAGCACTGGATTCCATATTCGGTTGAGGTTCGCAGCTTCTTCTTTTCTGTTGAAAGTATCCGTGTCTTTGTGTAACTTTATTGCCTCCCATACCAGTCAACTATGGTATTCCTGGTTGGGGGCGGAACACGCACTTAGTGAAGGAGCCACAGCATTCATTGTAGATATTCTATATACAAAGCCCTGGTGTGGTGTTTTGTTTTGTCAAAATTCTCAACGCCAGAAATGAGATTGACCCAAGTTACTTCACATGCTGATACAGATGGCACAAGAATTTTTCCAACTGTAAAAATTGGTGTAGTCACACCTTGGTATTTCTAAGCATCTTATGTAGTGAAAGTACAAGCCGCGATGGAATTCAGAAGTTAGCTATAGAAAATTGGTCTCTTGCACAATTTAAAAATGTTGAATGGGTTCGTATGTATGACAGAATACTGGAAGGAAGTGGAAACATTTCATGTAAAAATATATTCAAACCATTCAATGAAAATTAACCTGTTCAAAGATTTTCATTATGAAGATACATATTTTATTTCATCATAGGTGTATATTGTACAAAAGCCCATCGTACATAAATGTATGTCATTTTTTCGTAGTCGAAATTAAATATTCCAATATCCAGCAAACTATTTTGATCAACTATGCATTCAAAAGTTGAAACACAGCCAACCTCAAAAAAAATAAACGTAAACATGTTTCGCATTTATAAACTCAGATGTACTTTTAGTCCGTCTCTGGAAAATAGAAGCAAGTTCATGTGTCTTATTAATGCAGTAGATGAACTAATAAAGTCTCGTGAATAGTCCCATGAATAGTCTCGTGAATAGAAATCAAAGTCGGATAACATTTGTATCAAAAGAAATTATTTTAAGTACTGTTTGATAAAAAGACAATGGTATGCTTTTTTCGCCGCAGGTAGAGCGCTATAAATGTTTCCTTATAGAAAGGGGGTATTGTAACCCCCAGCTCGTAAGATATTTCTATTCTCTGTATAACTACCTTTACTGTTTCGAATTTGGATGACTGGTTGAGGAGTTATTCCAGTATGAACTGGATATTTGGAATCCACACCGTGTTATCCTAGAAATAAGGAGTATTATGTTTTGGTTGGTTTCCGAGTATTGCTGTGGTCTTCTTTGGTTACGATCTCCAAATATTTCAACTGTGGCAGTTATCTTCAGTAGCGTGGTCGAAGTACTTTCTGGACGTATCAAAAAGGAATATTATGTTTCCTTGACAGCTGTCATTAATACTGAGAATGAGTCTTTTTCCTGAGAATAGTACAGCAAACGTGTCACGAGAGGCAGCACTAGTAGTAGGGACAAACAATAAACTATTCACAAGTAAAACAGTGTTATTTACGTAATATTAATTTATTATTTAAAAATATAAATCTGATATAAAAAATTGTTTCGTGCTAGTATAATGTCAACAAAGCATTGCTGTTTTGCGAATTGTACGTCAGATAATCGATATCCGGAAGGAAACGTGTTTTTTATACCATTTATAAAACCTCATATTAATGAGGTTAGATGTAAAAAATGGATACATGCTTCGAGGTTAGTGGATTTAACAGTGCAAAAAGGAAATAAATATTCATATGTATGCTCTAAACATGAAATAAATAGTAAATTTTTCATAGTTAATTACCATTCATTATCATCAGATAGAACCTCAATCGTTTATATATTCATTTATTATATTTGATTAAATTTATTTCATTACCATCTATATTTGATTCATATTTCACTCCGAAATAAATCTGAAATACATAATTATTTTAAATTTCTTTCATTACTAACTACATGCTAACCAATCTATTAATTCACTTTTTTTCCAGTTACTTTTAAATTACGTCATGCAAGCCAACGTTACAACATTGTTATCCTTTACAGTTGCAAGTTTTAGTTTTGCTCCAGGGACATTTTCTTTTGTTTAAAACATTCTTTTCCAATTGTACTTTACCATATGTTTATATGAGGATTAGGCAGTGTTTGTCCCTACTGAACTACTAGCGCTGTTAGTGAGTGATTTTTCGTACTTCAAGAAAAAGGTTCATTAGATATGTCCATGCCATACAACATAGCAACATAGCCTGTTTAGAAATGTTACTAACTGATGTGAATATAAGATAGATGATGTGGTTTTTGTTATATCACAATTGAATGTGGGAGGCGAGAGACCAATAAATACACATAAGTGAAAATATCACTAAAAATGTTGATTATATGATTTGAATATAAAGAAATGAAGAAATTGATAAGACATTTATTAATATATTGTTCTTAAAAAATCAATATACAAATGTAAACACGAAACATTGTTGAAAAAATACTTCGATTTAGAAATATACAAAATCAAGGGCAAATTTGAAAATTGATAAATCTTAAAATAAACGGATGTCAAATATATGTTACATTCACTATTTTTAACATATATAATTTCAGCATGGTTTAGTGGAGGAGTTTATAGGTTTGTTCTTGTTCTTCAATCCAAGAACATTCTGAAACATTTGAGGAGAGTAGGGAATTACTTGTTGAATGAGAACTGAATATAACCGATTATTTCGCCAACTACAGAACAGAGTGATTTAATAAAAGGAATATTTAGACCACTAAAGTAAGGTTATGAGAGAAATTTAAATCACTAGAACAAAACATGTATTTTTCCATGCATTTCTTCTGAATAGTCGAGCATATTTTCTAAAGTTAGTTTTCTAAAGTTTTCAGAAAGTTAATTAGGATTCTCATGAACTGCCCAAAAATAGAATCAATGTTGATCAATAAGGTTGTATAATATTGTCATAATTGGAGAGAATGAAGTTAAGTATAACATTCTGTGGTGGAAAATTTAAAAACGTATACTTAATATACGAAAATATTCAAGAATTCCAATGTATGCATAAACCTTAAATGAGATGTACATTAATAACGAGGACTAAAATATTCAAAGGAATTTTCGAAAAATATATCGTGCAATAGACGAATAAATAATAAAGGTGTTGAATTTGTCATAATCCAAGACTGAACTACCATAAGAACTCAATATTGAAAAATTTTAAGATGAATCATCCGCACTAATATTATCCTAACACCACTAATATAGTGTATTGCCTCTAAACGCTTGACTGGGCAGACATAATTTATGTGATTAAAAGAGCATGCATAATGCGAACAGTTCATATTAATCCACAATAGAATTAGTCCACACTGGAAAGAACGTTTACAAAAGGTTTAGGAAATTTACAAACAATCATAAATATAAAACCATAACAATAAACTTGCGGATTAGATTCAGTCTGAGATAATCCAGAACAGTTCAAACAACTGTGCTTACGCCTGATCATCCAGGACAGTAAAATCAAAAACAAAAATAATCCTTATATGTTAAAAAAATAAGAAAATACAACTAGTAAAAATATTTTTCTGAAATATTTTCAGTGATATTCGTCTGCTATAAACGATTCCCAATGAACTTCAAAAGGAGTTGGCATTTCTGCTATTTCATAAAATTCACCATAAAGTATATATCACAGTTCAATGAAATGAATTCAAACACTTTTGTCAAATTTTCACTAGTGGAAATTAGACAAAGGTGTTTTCATTCATTTCATTAAATTTATCATAAATTTCCACAAAATAAACAAGTCATCAATTACACAAACATATCTCATATTTTTTTGCAACGTTTAAACATTATAGTTTTGTCCTCCAGCTTCCACTAAAGTTTTTGTATGGTTTTTCTTGTGTTTTTTCAAATTTCCAGAATTGGGAAAACCTTTGCCGCAATCTGAACACCGGTATGGCGTTTCCCCCGTATGAAGCCTTGTATGAGACTTCAAGTTCGAAAACTGAGCAAAATTTTTGCCACAGTATGAACACTTATACGGCTTCACTCCTTCATGAACCATAACATGTCGCTTCAAATGATTATTCTGCTTGAAAGTTTTATCACACTGATTACACTTATAAAGTCTTTCTCCCGTATGAATAACGAGGTGTGTGTTGTAGGTGCTAGATTGTCGAAACCTTTTCCCACACAATTTACATTCAAAAGGTTTTTCATCGGTGTGAGTTTTAGCGTGAATATCCAGGTAAACTTTCTTAAGAAATTCTTTACCGCAAATATTACACAAGAATTCTTTCTTGTCGCTGTGGGTTATCATGTGGGTCTGCAGCACGTATTTTGATACAAATATCTTTTGGCAAACTTGACACTTGACGTCCGAGAGGTCCCGAGTCTCGCCGTTTTTTATGTGGTGTTCTTCCATGTGCTGACGATACTCCATTTTGCGGTTGAACGTTGTCTGACACTCTTTACAGCTATAGCAAATTCTGCTCGCTGATTTTACGGTGTGCGTTTTGAGATGGCGCACTTTCCGTTCACGTCGAGCAAATTCTAGAAAGAACAATTGTTTAGTAAAGCTTGTTAAGAAGAATTCCTGAGGTTGCAATGTACAGTTCTTCGACTGAAATGTGCATGCACATTAAGATTCAAATGCAATGTATTAATTCAACGACCATTTTGGGCATAGAAATTATCAAAACATATAGGTATGTTATGAAAGATGAAAATATCGTACACCACATAATTAAAAATAAAAGACATCTTATAGATTTGTTCAAAGATTTGTTCAACGACATCATAAGTAAATGTGCAGAAGAGAAATGTTTACATGGAATTTCAGAATTTGGATTTTATTTTGTTATTCCTATAAGTATAATAAATCAACTTATTAAAGACTCCTATAGTGATTGAAAGTAGACCATTGACGCAATTGAAAGTTTATTTTGACTGAGATAGATGAAATGATTATGTTTATTTTGATATTTATTAATACCCATGTCTAGAAAAATGTTTTTGATCTTATTAATGTAACACGCTACTTCCATCATCTACAAGCAGGCCTACTCTGAGTACTCTCTCTATACCAGTAATAACTTCTGAGCGAGTTTCCTCATAATAGGACACTATGGAATAGTATGTACTGGTTATCGACTAAGAAGAACTTATAATTTGATTTATTTCTTTATTTCAATAGGGAGAAGGTTCTTGACCAACATCTGTCTTGAAGAAAAGGTCAGACGCTGGTTTTTCATTATTCCCATATGTATCGTATCCTTTGTCGCATATTACTACCAGAGAAACATATTTCAAACCACTATTCTTTATATTTCACACAACCTATCCTCATTCATGAAGCACTTACGAGAGAAAAAAAGGTTGTTTTTTTTTCGTTTCACTGGACATATCGCCACTATTTCTTCAGAGCATCGTAGAATAGTTTACACTGATAATATACAATTTTCTTGACAGCAGTCTCGACGAAAATAAGAAAAATAACTCAAAACTTCATCATGACAATGCCAGATTCCACAGAGCACATCAAACGATTGATTATTCGAAGGAAAAAATATTAAATTGATGACAGATTGCTCTTAAATTACTGATTTATTTAACAATTTTTTTTTGTTTCCTTATGTCAAACAAAAAATGCGCGAACAAAGATTTTCATCACCTTAAGCAACTGTTGAAGCCTGCCACAACCATGTTTCTGAGGCATCAACTTCAGAGTGGAAAAACTGTTTTGAGAATTGGTTTGAACGCATTCAAAATGGTATCAATCTCAATAACAAATAACATAGATCTGCGATGAAAAAATTGTAGGATATTCAACTAGTGATTTTAACAGTATTTTGTGTGCAGATTACGGAAAAAATAGTAAAAAAAGTCTATCACTTATAGATAAGTCAAAAATTTCATCTGAAATTTTTTTTAATAAATCGGTTTTTAGGTTCGGTATGGGTTCGATGTTTCTGTATTATGTAGCCTATATAAGCGGTAAATTGAGTCTGAATTATGGAGCGACAGTAATGACAGCTACGGTCCAGGGACCAATGACTCTGAACTTTTCTCTCAATCAGACTTGAACGATTTAGTACGAGATCTGGGCCTCCCAAAGGACACAGCAGAAGTTTTAGGGTCTAGACCTAAAGAAAGACGTATGTTAGCCTCCGGTGTTTCATTTTCATGGTACCGATTTAGAGAAAGGGTCCCTTTTTATACACAAGAGGGTGACCTAGTTTTCTGTAACAATGTACCCCGTATCATGAAAATGTTCAATAGAACGTATGAACCAGAGAAATGAAGACTTTTCATCGATTCATCAAAAAGAAGTTTGAAAGCTGTACTCCTTCACAATGGGAACCAATATGCATCTGTGCCTGTTGGACACTCCATTTGAAATAATGCTACGAAAATCTTAAATTTGTTCTTAATAAGCTGAGCTACTCTGATCATAAGTGGACCATTTGTGGAGACTTGAAACTTATTTTAATGTTAGTAGGTCAACAAAGTGGTTACACTAAGTTTCCATGTTTCCTATGTGAATGGGATAGCCGTGACAGGAAACAACACTATGTCAAACAGGTATGGCCACAGGTATGTCAAACAGGAAGTTTAGTGGATCCTAAAAAAATCTTACTTCCACCACTCCATATCAAATTGGGGCTAATGAAACAGTTTGTGAAAGCATTAGACAAAGAAGGAGATTGTTTCAAGTATCCTGGTCTATCTGATGCTAAACTAAAAGGAGTCTTCGTTGGGCCTGACATAAGAAAACGTTTAAAAGATGAAAGCTTTGTCACTAAAATGGAAATGAAAACAAAAATGCCTGGAATTCATTAAAACTTGTTATAACAGGCTTTCTTGGAAACAAAAAAGACCCAAACTACAAAACTTTGGTTGCTGAATTGATACAAAACTACAAAATGTTGGTCTGCAACATGAGTGTCAAAGTCCATTTCCTTCACTCACATCTGGACTACTTTCCCGATAATCTAGGGGCTATAAGTGAGAAACAAGGAGAACGGTTCCATCAAGACATAAAAGAAATGGAACGCAGATACTAAGGTCGGTGGAATGTTAACATGATGGCAGACTATTGATGAATGTTAAAAAAGGAAAATTCACAAGAACACAGCCAAAAAAGTACCAAAAGAAGCTTTGACGAAAAAAAAAAGTTTTTACAAAGACTCATAATCACTTTGCAAACACGTGTGTATCACTATTATGCTTACTTCAGCTATGTAGCATTGTTTTATTTGCTTTTACTTCATGTTAAAATAATAAAAATAAATTCACAATTCTTGGTTTTTTTGTACTTTTCCAATTATTACATTCTTATTTCGTAGGAAAACCTTACGCGATAGATAAAAACAAATGTCATTTGTCAAATCAGCGCAGAAAACTTCATAAATATCAGTTAACGAAATCAAATTTAAAAAGTTTATTTTGCAGACCTGTGTTGTTAACTTCTGTATCTATATCAAGACACTCAATAAACTTCATATATATCTATAGATTAAAATGTATACTGATTCAAATATATACGGTAAAGAAATATCTATCCCTCGTACATAAAAAACAGGTCGTTTAAAAACAACGTTTACACTCTTCTCGAGTTACTCAAGCACTGCCAAATATTTTAGCGTGACAAACATAATGCTATTCAATGAATTTCCTACTCTTCCTAGCCATGAAGCTTTGGTGATTTTATTTCACGACGTAAGGTAGCCGTAGAACCAACTGGGTTCCTAGTTATGTTTTGCATTTTTCGTACCATTGAGATAGATATTTTAATTTTTGATATGTTTAGGGTTTCTTATCCTTTCTAGCTTTCAAAATCGGGTTATAATATAATAAATTGAATCCTCACAATTGTTTTGAATACCTCAATATGTTATATATTGAGGTGAGGAAGAATTATTATGAAGCACAATTAATGGCCAAATATATAATCTAACAAACCATTCTTGTTCTATTTGTTCTATTGGAGTATAATTCATTTTCAGTAATTTCACTGTTGAAAATATTAACAACGTTGGAGCTTAAATAGGCCCTTCTTGGTATGGAGTTCTTATTTTGCATTTCTGATTTTCAATGTATGGACGTTAGTCCATATATTGAACGACGTTAGTCCTTTTTGTTTCAGGTAACCCCATAGAAGTCCATCGAAGATGAGTCCGGTGATCTTGTAGGCCAATAATCTTCCCAATCTGTTTCATTTCTACCGTTTGGTGGATCGGTGCCCCGTCAAGCTCAAACAAGTTTGAGTCGAGCCTTGAAGATGACAGCACAGCCAGCTATCGAAAGCGCTCGCATATAGTAAATAGAAGTTATAAAGCTTCAAATCCTTTTTGTGACATTTTGATATTGAAATAATGAAATAAAGGAAAATTAGTTGCATCATTCAAAATATACGAAACGTTCAATCAAGAATTTATTGTTACATTGTTATAGTACATTTCGAATACAATAAAAAACTTTTTTTTCATTTTCTGAAATAAAAATTCTATTTGTAAAAACCAAAAGAGGCATTTTTGTTTTTCCTATACAACTCGAGAAGAGCGAAAGTGTCTGTAAATTTTCTTTGACCAATGTACTGTACACCATGATAGTTACCTTTTTCCCATTCAATCGTCTTCAAATCTGTTGCAGTTTAGGATAGAGCTATATTACCACATACTAAAAGAAACGGCCTGTATTGTCACAGGAAATAAATTGAATGAAAGTTTGTAATAAAACGCACCAATTTACTTAAACATGTCCGCCAAGTAATATGTATTACGTTATATAATTTCTTTTTCCAATCGAGGTTGATACCTCTTGTGCCTTTCCCAAGGTCGGAAACAGCAATCCTGATAATGATAATCGAAAGATTTGTATAAATCGTTTGAGAGTGATACGCATATTAACGTATTAACATTAAAGTGGAATGCAAAGGTCAATAAACAAATTGAATAATCAGGTAGCTACGCTTTATTTCCTTTGTTTCGCGATACACATTTACAGTATATCTAGTTTTATAATATAATAGATCAATTTTTATTGCTCCATTGAATTTGATATGGATAGAATTTCAATTGTATTCACGCAAGGTATCGTCATTGAACAACTTTGTTCATCATGGTTTCTGTTTGAATCGTTTTTAAAATGTTTGGATGATTTTTTTCATTCAATTTTGATTACTGTATATACTTTTCGAACATGACTGATTTTATTTAAATAACAATGCCGAGAATTGTGAGCAGTTGCGAATAAACTTGGGATTACAGTACATGAGTTGATTCATAGTAACAAATTTCTGGAATAAAGAGAAGTGTTTAATTGAAAGGGGTACACTTTTAGGAGAGATAAGTTTTTGATAAAGAAAAGTTTCGACTTTCTACTTCTCTATCTTCATACAAAAAATGTGAGAAACTTACAAAAAAAAAGAAAAAAAAACATTTAATTTCAAAAATAACTCTTTAAAAATTTGTATCAGAAACAAACAACAAGTATTTGAAAGTAACTTCTACGAACGATCTACACATTTTTGTAAAGAGTTTATTTTGAAGTTAGTTGCATTGTTCCTTCCTTTGGAAGTTTCCTACATTTTTTTGATTATGAAAAAATAGAAAGCCAAAATCTTTCTTTTCCAAAAATAATTATTTCACAATAATATGAAATTGTGATAATTATACTATTTCATTTTAATGAAATGGATGAAAACACTTTTGTCTAATTACCACTAGTTGATTTTATAAATAATAAAGTGATCATGAATTACCTCAAGATAAACAAGTCATCAATTACACACACACACACAAATTATACTATTTATTTCTGAAAAGTTTTAACTTCCATAGAATTTGATATTATTCATTTTCAACTACTACAATTCTAGTGTGATATCTCTAGAATCAGGTAGAATGAGAAGTGCTGACTACAGAAAAAATAATGACAAAAATACAATCGACTACATTTTTTGAATATGAAATGGATATAATTCCATTATCAAATTAAGAGTTACCGATGTTTCAAATTTTTTATATTTGACAACTATTATCAAAAATCTTCTCACGAAGACAGTTGATTGAACTTTAAAATAGAAAACCTATATGAAGAAGGAATAATAGAAACACACATTCCCAGTAAAATTGAAACACCATATTTTCAACAAGAAGGTGCTCCTCCTCATAACACAGCGATAGTAAGGCAAAATTTAGGTGCAGTATTCCCAACGAATTGGATTGGAAACAATGGACCAATTGTCTCGCCAGCTCGATTCGCAGACCTCACTCCTTTAGATTTTTTGTCTGGGGATATATGAAGGATTTAGTTTTTTCGACACCAAGTATAGATGTCGACCTTCTCAAACAAAAAACAAGAGATGCATCGAATAGCATTACACCCATCATACTAGAAAATTATCACAGAAATTGTATGAACAGACAACTCATGTGTATTCGAAAAAGAGGTCGTAAATTCGAGCATCCAGTGTGATTTGTCATGTAGAATTCAATTTATGTATTGTTTTTATTTTCCCCGGAAATTCATTATAAAATAAACAGTTTTTCTGTTTGATTATTGTCACTAATGAAGTTGGTTATTTCAAATAAAACCGCCATAAAAATATCACTGGATTGTGAATTAATCGCTTTATCAATATTTATAATAAAAGAGATAGGTTCGTATTATATACAAAAGTTGATGGTAGCCGTGTTTACACGAAAAGTTCAATCAAAAATGCATTGGATATTAGAGAAAGTTTTGGACAATATGCATGTTAAAGCATTTTTCAGAAAATTTATAAATGTATAAGGGCAACTTTTAATACTAATAACTACTAATTGTAAGGTAGTTACAGCTAGTATATTAGGAATTTTTTTTCAAAGGGTCATTTCACAACTAACAACAATAGGAAATGAAGTGGTGAAAACTGCATAAAATTGAATTGTTACTTCTTTTAGTCAGATTTTTTCAAAGAGGAGGCTTTTCATTTGTCGAAATTTAAGTATCGCATGCTATGGACTCCATTTATTAGATATTATTGTTGGTAAGGAGGTGGAAATTTTAATTAATTTTTCATTATTATTGACCATTCATCATTACTGGAGTCGATTGTATTATTATTGATGATTATTTATGGTTGATATTTATTTATGGTTATAGGCAGGTTTTTCTGAATATTTATAAGAAACCACAAGTGGCGCTAGCGTTTGGAGGAAGCTATTCTAATTCAAGGTCAAATCGAGTTTCACTCATTGTTTCATCTGAGGACCACATCAATTGTTTGAAGGAATAAAAAACCACTTGCAAGTTCCCTATTTACATACTGGAAATTGGATGTCTTACATTTACTTCAGCGTATAACATAATTGAATAAATAACATGCCTGTTGAATTTAGAGACGCCTTTGGATTTTGGCGAAGGTGCAGGTGCACATATGAACTGATACAGGAATAAAATGAGTAAAAGAAATTGTATGTTAAACGGTTTTATTGAAAAGAAAACAGATAATAATGATGTAGATGATATATTGAAAATTGATACCGTGACAAAATGGCGGACAAGCCAGACAAAGTTATTTTCAGTGAGTTGAATAAATTGACAAAAAGTGAAATAGTCAATTTGTTTGTGAACAAAATAAAGCCTACAAGTAATATCAATAGCACCAAGACCGTACCAAAACTAGGATATCTTAACGTATTTAGACTCTTTGCAAACGAAACGGAAAGTACTCTTTAAAAATTTCTAAAAGAGCAACACAGGTCAACTTCACTTGTGAGTAATTGGAGAAGTGTGTTACGGCGAAACATCGCTGTATACTAGTGAGGATGACAGTGTTCCATGTAAGTGCAATTTGTTACCATTCATTTAAAGTACAACTCATGTGAATGATATCTGATTTTATTCCACACCGAATGTTTGAAATACAAACTGAGTACCTAGAGAAAAGTATCTTCTGTATAATTCGGTGTTCAT
>WOGO01001095.1:0-19472 GCA_015342085.1 Leptinotarsa defecta | reverse complement strand
TCGCCATCTTGAAAGTTTCATCTGTCAATTTCACTTCAAAATAAAGTATTCATGCATTAATTTCATTATCCCAAATTTCAATTTTTTGAGTTGACCCCTTCAAAAAATAAAAGGGGGGGACATTACCTGAAACGAAACCGGTCGTAAAAATAAAATACCTAGTGGAAATAAGACAAGTATTTTCATTCATTACATTAAAGTGATCACAAAATAAACAAGTCATCAATTACACATATTATGATTTTTTCAAAACCATTTTGTTTGCTATGTTCATGGGAAAAACTGTTATGAAAATGATATATATTACCTAATAAAACCTCCCCATGCATTGTGAGCTCCTGTAGTTTTTTGTTGGCTAGGACTGGAATCTGTATTATTTGGAGTATCATTTCCTGAACCTCTAGCCTTAGCTCTGGCAGACTTGTACTTCTCGCAGAGATCTTCAACTTTCTTCTCTAAACTTTCAATATTTGCCTGGAACATAAGATATATAAGTAAAACACTGACTTCAATTGTGAAATAGGTCTTATATCTTTATTTTCTTGTTAGTTTTTTGTTTCGAAAGAAAAAAAAAGGTGAACGATTTCCGGGAAACAGATTTCAAACTCCAACATGATTAAAATATACGAGAATCAGTTGGATGAAAGTAAATTAAAATAAACTGTTACAACAAAAAAACGAAAACTTTAATTCATAGCTTTGACTAATCATCAAAAAAGTAACCGCAATGAAAGAAATGTTCAACTACATACCTTCGGTCTATTATAAAGTTTCAATATCCTAACACTTATATCACGAATATCTTCTTCAGTTGCCCCAAAGATCGAGAACCATGAAGGATTTTTAGGTAGAGGTAGTTTCAATTTTCTGGCAGTTAAGTATATGCAGGCACACGCAACAGTTTCTGGCTGATAGCGAACAAAAACATCAGTTCTTAATGAATCATTCATATAATTCCAGGAGTATTGCATCAATTTTTGATGATGGTGGAACCCCAGAACTTGTAGGTACATGACGATGATCTAAAAAATTACAAAGTACTTTTATAATACTTTTTATCAAGTCGATTATGATTGTGAACAAGTTCTAATAATTTAAATAAAGAATAACTTTTTTTAAATGCCATTTCAAAACTTAGAATACGACAGTTTCAAATGTATTCAACAAATAGCCCAAAGCAAATTTTAAATTTTTCATCTTCAAATCATAAGTAGTTTTTACATAAGTAAGTTTTTACTTGAAAACAAATATCTTCTGACCGTAAATCACATTCTTCTGCATAGAGTGGATGCCAATTTGAAATACTGCTGAACTTCAATAAACATATTTTCATTGCTTTGCATGTAATTTACATGAATATATGTTTCACTTGCTTCATTTTTTCTACTATAGATTCACTGCTAAAAGTGACTTCGTATGACAATATGTACTGAAGGTATTAAGTAGATGTTTTTAGAGTGTTTCATTTTTAGGCGATATTTTTTTTTTGCACTCGACTCATTGTGATTTAAATGACAACAGATTCTAGGAGACGATGATAATCACATGGAAGTAAATGACCATCATTCGAGTTTCTAACAATTTTTTGTATAAAGATGGAAATGTTGAAAGTGAAACAGCTTTTCTTTCCCAAAAACTAGTCCCTCATAAGAAATACCCCCTTTCTATTCTTACAAAATTTTATCTTGCAAATGAATTTACATTAACATCACTCGTGCAGTAAATAACAATTTGATGAATAGAATGAATGAATGCCTGGGAGTTAATGGAAAACATATTTTGAAATAGTTTTTATATTTTGTGTGAAACAACAATGTAATAAATATTTTTATGAAGCATTTAGAATAAACATTTTGCAATTCATTATTTATTCATCTCAAATCCTGTCTTCAATGAAAACCATGACGGTATATTAATATCTCTAATTAACTTGCTATAACCATATATTTATGGTGGACATGACTTGTTTTATTTTTTCAAGAAGTAGTAAATATCTCGTGAACTGTTGATTTTTGATATAGGAAATAATGTTTCATGAAAACGAGTCAATATCATCTCGGAATTTCAAAACTATCTTAAAATACAGGGTGTTTCATTTGAAAAAACTGAGTTTTGCCCCATTTTTATATATTCAGATTAAGTCATTGATTCCGAAAACCTTGTGTAACATTTAGGAAATGTTACTCCAAGATGATGGAATGAAGTATTTTGATGAATCAATAATAGCTTATTTATGTATTCGATCAAACTTTTGAATTTTATGGGGTATTCCAAAATGTGAAAACTTACAGGGTGTTACATTTGAATTAAGGAAGTTTGTACTAACTTCCGGATTAACTGAAAGTGTTGGAAAAACGCCATAATTTTCATATGACAAAGCATATTAGAAAACCTATATTTGCAAATTTTCAGGATATGAATTCCATAATTTCCCAAAATATGGTCATCCGACGGTCATCGCGTTATACCATGTAAATGGTCAAATTGAAAATATATGGTTACTCACCTTATGAGGGTGTTTTATATGGACACAAAATCCCAACTCTTTGAGTATCCGCCTTTCAGCTTTAATAACTAAATTTTTTAGATGGATGTAGCTCTGGTCCAATATAACGGGCTGAATTGGTCTGCACAAAACGAAAAAAAAAATAATAACAAAAATGAAGATTATTACGTTTCAATGTGGTTTCTACAATGCTTTTTCTCTGAAAACATAACATTTAATCATCACAAGTCAAATGTTTAATAAAGATATACTGAAGTCACCTGAACACATTTTTCCATTCTCTCTTGTAGTATAGTTTCAACATTTTTCGGAATCTTGCAGATTAAAGACGAAAGGTTATTGAGGATTACTGTTCTCACTAATGAATTCAATCGACATGTAAAAAAGAATTGTTGAGAGGTTTCTGAAGAACAATGATCATTTTATAATATAGATGTCGTCAGTGTCATGATGAGAATAACAAAATTCGATTTTTTTTGTTCTCACCGAAACTTTTTTACTCTAAATGTTTCACAAGAACAATAAAGTGGTTTACTATTCACTATAATGATGGTAGGGTGATCTGAGAAATAACTCAATCAAACAACCTAATAATGTAATTCAACATAATGAGATCTGACAAACCCTAAAAGTATATGTATACATAGGAAGTATGAAAAATCGATTATATCCCAATTTTTTTCTAGATTCTTAATATTTCTAAAGAAATGAACTTTAAATGTTCAAGTCAGTCTCGAATATACCTATACAGTAGGATGAATGGACTGACGCCTATCAGAAAACAACTACTCCCCTGGCTAATACCACGAAAGGCGTTGGATTATATCCGACAGGCGTTAGTGCAGGAATCTTCACAGAAAATTTCCTGCATATGCAATTGGCAATATAACTGAAAGAGTCGACCTTCAATTTTTGAACGGGCACACTTGCAGACCGGTTTCGGGCTCATTAGCCACTCATCAGTGCAAGATAGTGGCCATCATTGACCTAAAGTCAATGATATTCCTTAATTAAAAATCGGAATCCTTCAGAGTATTTCTTTCTTCTTCCTGAATTGGAGCGAACAACTCCAGTCACTCCATCTAGTGTGCGAGATACTAACCAACTGCATATCCGAAATTTGCCCGATTCCTCTGAATGAGGAAGAAAAACTTCCTTATTAGTCAATGGGCTAGCCCACGGTTCATTTCTTTAGATTTGTTTACCGCCAGTCTTCAAGCATAGCCCGCTGACTAATAAGAAAGTGCTTAATATTTATTCTAATTGAACCTGCTTTGCTGCTGAAAAACTAATGTTCAAACATGTTTGTAAGAGATCTATAACGTTAAGAAGAGTTTCTACTTTATATACAATAGTTAAATTTGTGTATCAAGAGCTAGGTCTTCCTAAAAGATGAATATTACTCTGAAAATGTTTGCATATTAGAAATCCATTCAAATTACAGGATCCCTGAATATTACTAGAGTTTTATCACAACACCAAACCATTATTTTAACACTTCGACACATGTTTTAATCACCAAGTGATCATCTTCAAGTGGAAGATTAATCTTCCTCTTGGTGTTGGGATAAAACTCCAGTAATTAACACGAGGAGTACCAGAAGTACCAGAGAAGTACTAAAAAATTTGTTCTAATAAACGATTACTTTTTGGCATAGAAAAAGTATGTGGAAAATGGAACGTTTTCTTTTTCTACTCATTATTGGAGAAGTAGAAAAACCAAATAATTCCTCCACAAAATCTCTTTTCATAAATTCAACTCGTGGCTGAAATGGGAAGAAACGAAGGTAATTTTGTAATTTGTGTTTTTCAAATTATACATTCTTCAAATTACCATTATCACTAGACAAGATGTTTCCGACAGTCTTGAATAATCAAAACTTGAGCAAAATTCATTGAAACATCATTGAAAGTGCAATTACTGATGACAGATGAGTGCTTTTACCCAAAACTCTGGGACTAGTTTGGGAGTTAAACATGATTCTTTCAAGTCGAATTTGAAATTGATATTCATCACCACACTCCAACTGAAGTAAGTACGTACCGAGTTAATGTTATCAATTAAGAATTTAATTTATTGGATCCATTGCAGATTGATTTTATGCGTCGATACGTGATAAAGGATGAAATATGGCTCCATCATTCGAAACCAGAATCAAAACAATCATCATCTGAGTGCACTGCACTTGGTGAACCGACTCCAAAGCGTACAAAGACGCAACAGTCGGCTGGCAAGGTTATGATATGTGTATTTTGGGATGCCCATAGTAAATTATTCATTGACTATCTCGAAAAGGAAAAACCATCAACAGCGACTATTATATAGCGTTATTGGAGCTTTTCAAGGACGAAATCGCGAAATAACGGCCCAATTTCAAGAAAAAGAAAGTGCTGTTTCATCAAGATAATGAAATCAGAAAACAGATGAATCAATGAAAAGATTGTAAAAATGCATGAATTGAGCTTCAAATTGCTTTCGCATCTACCGTATTCTCCAGATGTGGCCCCCAGAGACTTTTTTGTCCTCAAACTTCAAGAAAATGCTCGCTGAAAAGAAATTCAGCGCCGAAGAAGTAATCGTCGAAACTGAGGCTTATTGAGGCTAAAGACAAATCGTACTATAAATATTGTATCGAAAAATTGGATGACCGCTATAATCGCTGTATCGCCTTGAAGGCAAGTATATTGAATAAATTTTATTAACACATTTTTTTTCTGTTAGCCTAAGAACTTTTCAACCCAACTGTTACAATGTTGGAAAAATTCTAACACAAAATTGAGATTAGACAAAAATGAAGACTGCACAACCACAGAGTAAGGAATACACTTTCATTATGAAAACAACAGCTGAGATTAATAAAAAAAACTGAAATAGTGAATATCAAATATAACGAGGGTCTGTTACAAAACCCAAGCTTAGACATTGACCTCCGAATAAGAATTAGCATCCTGCCCCTCTCTCAGAAGGTTTCATTACAAGCAGGAGACTGAAAGGTACCAGATTCCTAAAGCGGTGCATCCATGATAGTGTTACGTCCATGATCCTATACCAGACAGCACATCTCTAATCCGGCCACGCCCAATATGGAAAATGGAAAAAGAGCCGCCAGTATAAGATCATGAAAGTAAAGTTTTTGTAATCTAGCATCATTTAATATATTGCGAGTCAGACTCAATTGTTCTAGATCTATCTGTTCAATGGCTGAAGTTACTGATCAAAATTTCGGCAAGTTGACGATTCCACCACGAGAGAATAAATAATACAGTGGGAACAACACGTCAGAAATATTCGATTTGCTTGTTCCACTATCTGCATTCCTTTCAATTTTCAGGATAAAACAACATCCCACAGTTTCATCTGTGTCGAAGCGTCTCAATATAAAAAAGGTTTCTGGTTCTGATCATACAATTCGTGCCGTTTTTCTTGACATTTGAAGACGTTCGACTATATCTAGAATGGTTTTTACTAATTAAACTTTGACATTATATTTGGACGAAAAAATTCGAGAGGTAAAAATCAAGAAGTGATTTCATGTGCCATTCACCTCTGAAATGACTCAAACAAGAAACAGTCTTGCACTTGATATTTCGACATAGTTGATCTCTCCGAAACCTTCACAAAGAACACTTCTTCCCTAGGTATTTGTAATACTTTCAGACAATTTTCTATTGTACATCAGTACATATATAAACATTAGCTGGTAATGAAAAGCATGAATAAGAAGATGTGGAAGAAATGTATGCTTAGAGTGACAGTAACTAAATAGAATTTAATGCTGAGAAAGGTAGCAGTAATTTTCTTCGAGAGAGTAAATGTGGCAGAACCTGACAATAATATCAAGGATCAAAATTCTACTGATAGTGAATGAATTCAGGACTTCCATATGAGAATGAAAGAAAAGTGATGATGTTAATGAAATGTTCAGTTATTGTTTTGATTTATCTCATCCAAACATGAGCAATTCTTCAATAAGTTTCAAGCAAAATTAATCGAAGGGTGACTGAAAATTTTTTAACAAGAGCAATAGGAACAATAATCATATATCAAATAAGATGCTTCAAAAAAGTCAGATAAGGGAATGGAAATCAATCTCATCAAAGTCGTAACCTGTCACGATATCTAAGTAGCATAAATTTATGGATGTAGCCGTTACTATGTGGCAGGAGATTATCTTGAAAAATGAGAAATGAAACTTTCTTTTACCACTTTTATTTGTAACTTACGTTCCTGTAGTTTCGTTACATAAAAGTTTCATTTCTCATTTTTCAAGTAGCATAAATTTTACCAACCATACTGCAATGTTTCTATGTCCATGCAGTGTGCAAAAAGTTGTCAGTTTAATTTCAAAAATAGGACTTCTTTAGGTGTAAATGAGTTTTAACATCCTACCTTTCTGAAAAAAAAAAAAACTTATCCTCACAGAAAAATCCCACATCTATTAATAGTTTCAAAATCAGAACCAGTTGTCACTCCATCCCTGCATAATGGTTTTCAACAGCAACCGAATTCAAAGTACATACATTGTGTGTCACTTGTGTTGTATTTTCATTGAGATGAAGTTATCAAAAAATATTTCATATAGATATCAATTTATTTGGATTTCTTAAAATATTCTTCAATATACAGAGTACCCAGTAAAATTGTGACGTCACAGTTAGGTTGTTTTCAAATAGAATAAAATATACTAATTTCTTTTCAATATTAGGATTTCGTCAGAATAGTACTTTAAAGTCCGTTTTGTTGTGAAAATATTTTTAACATTAAATTATCTTCACTAAATTTTTCCAGCAAAAAATTCGAAAATAAAATTTCAGAGCCAAATGAATTCGAGACAAATTGAGAGATCTTTTCAATAGCTTTGGGAATATGAAAAAAAACTTTAGTAAAAACCAGTTAGTTCGAAAGACTCAATCTTGATGAAGACTTGAACACAATAAAAAACAAAAATAGTTAACAACCCTACTAGAAAAATAATCTACAAGAGTTTATATCGTCAACTGGGTTTATTAAAAATATTAGATCTAGACTTCCTACAAAATCACAATGTGGAATGTATAAAATAACAGTTTCCTTTAAAAAAAAATGTGTATCTCAGTTGAATCACTTCTCTACAATGGAAAAACATAACCATTCAAAATATTCTTCTGGGAAGAATATATTTGGCAATAACATTGTATCAACTTAGATAAAAACTCATGAAACTCCCTATTTTCAGAAAGAGCTTTTTATGGGAAAATAAATGTAAAAGGGTTGACACCAAAAAATTTAAAAAAAATTTTTTCAAGTTTCGATTCACCTAGTAATAGAAAAAAATGAAATTATTTCATGATTATGAAAAAAAAAAAACATTTAACAAATATTTTTATAAAAAAACAGACTTTTCATAATGAATTTTGTACAAAAATGGAGATGGTTGAGTAGATCCATATTTCGATGATAATGAACTGCTCAGTACACCATACAATCATAATTTTTTCAAAAGTACTTTCTTTTCAAACAAAACACGGAAACAAAAAGCAATTATACAATTTCTTTTCAAAAAATCTAACTTTGATGTTTCTATTGAGTACCCAGTTTATTGGAGAATATTTCAAAAAGCCCAATGTATTAATATCTAAGACTTTTATACAAAAGGTTTTTTAATAATTTTACTACAACTCAATTTCTAATGGAAGTTTGATGCCACAACTACTGTACGTGAAACTTATCTTTAAGAAAAATTTCTCGGCCTACCAGCAAAACCACACACACTGTTGAATATATTTGAATGTGTGAGTGTAAGAAACTTGTTGAATGACTTGGGTTACTTCCAAAGTTACTAAAGTCAGATAATAGATGGGCGGAGACATAGATATTAACAGAAAAAAAGAAGAATAAAAATGGAAGAAAAACAACCAATAGAATGAAAAATAAGACATACGTTTAATCCAGTTAGTTTGGTAAGTAAAGAGAATGTAGACAAAAAGAATATGACCACGTGGTTAGTCTATAACATCAAAGGAAGATTGCAGACTTGCCTCTCTTATATAGATACTTTCATAGGAATTATTTTCCAAAAGAGGTGTATTCCAGATATAGCTAGTAAACTAGGGTATCCTTGAGGATTAAATTTCCCCTGCCTGTATATCCAAATAAATGTAATTTTTGAACAGGCCCCACTCTCACAGTGGTTTGAAAACCTTTCTACATCCCTATAAAATATTTCTCAATGAATGATATTCCACTGCAGTGACTTTTCATAGCAGTTTTAAGGCCTACATCTCTATAAATTAAAATTGGTATCTAACCAAATTCGTGTTCAATGAATGAAACTACTTTCATCTCATTTCATTGCATTCCATTTGTACATACAATTTTTCACCTCTCATACCTTTCCAATATTTTTCGAAGAATATGGTTCCATCTCTTTAATATCTTCTA
The DNA here is from genome assembly GCA_015342085.1 of Leptinotarsa defecta. NCBI lineage: Eukaryota > Metazoa > Arthropoda > Insecta > Coleoptera > Chrysomelidae > Leptinotarsa > Leptinotarsa defecta. The sequence continues at coordinate 10,545 of WOGO01001095.1, read as the reverse complement.
CTGGATCTTATATATTGGTCCAAATCTTGTTAATCAGTAACCATTTTTCACTTAACTTTTGTCCACATCAACTTCTTCATCATCTACTACAAACGTACAAAAAATATACCATATATCTCATTACAATTATTCAGAAGCCACTAATTGAGTAAATAAAGTACTTCCATATTTTCTAATTTGAAATAAGTTGCAATTTGTTTGACGCTGATGAAATTATTAAAACCATTTTTTTAATTATATTATATCAATGATGATTTAGTGTCATTAGATCTATGAGCAATTGCAGTGATTTGTATAGAGATGTTAGAAAAATGCAGTATTGATTTTGGTTTATATATAATCAAAAACTGAACACTGAAATGTCAATCAATATAATGCAATTGTTTTATCATACTAGTACTATTGGAGTCTTTTCTGGTGAATTTCATTAGTTTGGACTTCTATTTTCTAATGTGATATGATTTGAAATCTCTGAAAAAACAAATTAAAACTAAGAGAAATGCTGAAAATAACAATTATATTTAGCAAACACCCTGAAATGAAATTACAATAAAATCAAATTTAAGCAAAAAATTAAAAATTGTACAATTAAAATAAAATAAAAATTAAAAGATTTAAAGCCAAGTTACTTCACGACGTTGATTGTTAGTAGTCAGTCCAACCCGAAGACGATTGTGGATATTAACAATCGAAACGTCGTGAAGTAACTTGGCTTGAAATCTTTTAATTTTAATTTCATTTCAATTGTGCAATTCTCAATTTCAGTTTTTTTGCTTTAATTTCATTACAGTGTAATTTCATTTCAGGGTTTTTGCTTAACATAATTGTTATTTTCAGCTATTTCCTTAATTTTCATTTGTTATTTCAGAGACTTCAAATCATATCATATTAGACAATGGAAGTCCGAACTAATGAAATTCACCATGAAGCATGGTCAATCACCTTCAAACAAACGAAGTGTTTTCCTTTGTGTCTTATGTAAAAATAAATGCAATTTAAATATATATAAGAAATCACAATATTTCTTAGAGACAACCAGATTGTACTAAGGGCATTGATGAGCTGAAGAACTGAAAACACTGTTTAGCTGACTGTACTGCGTGGTAGAACACTCAATAATCAGTCACCAAAAAGACGATGAGTGTGCTAGATATGTACTAACTTCATATGCAAGCCCTGAACAAACTGAGGGTAATAGATATCGTTCAATAAGAAGCGAAGTATACAGAAAACATATAACAGGGAACACACCTTCATGACAAAACCATCTGAGAAAAGAACTGAAAACAAAGCGGGGATCTTTTCAGAATAAAATGACTCAAAATCAAATTGAAAACTTTAGTTCAACGGAAAATTCTTTAGATATTTTAATAAATGAGTGAACATTCATTTTTTTCAATGTTTAGTAATATTTTTGCATATGGTAAAACACTAAACATTCAATAAATTGATGGATGTGGCTGTTACTACGTGGTAGGAAATCATAATGATGAAAAGATAATTGAAACTTTCTATGTTTTTTTACCACTTTTATATGTATTGAAAATGTCCTTATAGGACGAAACTGCAGTAACGTTAGTTACAAATAAAAGTGGTAAAAACAGAAAGTTTCAATTCTCTTTTCTTCACTAAAGATTCACTCACATAAATGTTCCCAAACTGAGAACTGTTGCCAACTGTGTCTCATTTTTATACTAACCACCCTTCAGTCCAAAAATATGATATCTATCATCATTCAGCTTAATTTATTTTGTCATTTTACGGGTTAAATCCTACTACAGTAAATATTCAGATCGATATAAATATCAGGATAGTCTTATTTTACATTAACAATTTAGCAGGAAATCAAAAAGTTGCAAGAAACTGTTGGGGTTCCCTTGAAAATATTTCAACTAGTCAAAACTTTTTGCTACTCATTCCAACAGTAATTCTAAATATGTATTCTTATTATTGAAAAAAAATACTAAGGAATAAAAAGTATCAACATCATTTTTTATGGAAGCTGTCTATTTCAATGTTTAATGCCAATTAGTTTGAATCGCTTTAGGTCTCTAGAGTTGTCCATTTACCAACGATTTTCAAAAATAGTGTTTGATCTGAATAAAAAAAAAAGGTTAATTAAAGCGAATTGAACTTGACCACTTTATGGGTATCTATCGCACCAAGTTGTTGTCCTTTTTGAAATGTAAAGTTGAGCAAGTTTGACTATATTTCACAGAAACTTTATCAACACCTATTTTAAGCGAGGTAGCATTTCAATTCCTTGACGTTAGAAAGTGAATTTTCTTTTAAAATGTCTAATTCAACAAAAAACGGGACGCCTAGACTGAAAATGTGGCCATTTTCCAGCTTGACTTTCTAAGAAGGCAAGTTGTGAGACAAAAAATATATAGGTTTATCAAATACTAGCTAATACCTGCGGCTTCACCTGCATAAGATTTGGTTTGTCACATTGACAGACCATTTTACGCAAATAGTTACAATATTTTTATTAACACTTATTTAAAAAAAAAATTATTAACAAGTATCCTATGTTACTTCTAATACCTCCAAGAACATGTGAACAAAATTTCATGATGATAGGTTGAGTAGTTTTCGCGTGAAACAGTAAGAAACAAACTTAAATTTGGATTTATAATATTATTAGGGAGTAGGAGTTCAGTTGTGTAAAAGTTTGAAAACTCATTTTTTAAATAAATTGATAGGAAATGAGAAATCAGTTGACATAAAGAGCCCCTGTACTTTGTCATTCAAAAAAATATTACTATTTTGGTTTATTATAAATATAACTTAGATGACAATGATAAAAATCCACATAAACCAACAAGAGAAACTGCCAACAAAAACGATGTGAATAAATTCCAGTAATGCATGTTTTGAAAAAAAAATACTATCTATTCAGAGCTCAACTGATCCATAAACTAAACGAGGATGACCCTAGACGGGAAGTCAGTGAAATAATGAAAGTGCCTGTAAGTGGAGGTAGTATGTGTGAAAAGAATTTGAAGAAACTACTTTCTTTCCAAATGGATCAATCTACAAACAGAACTGAAAAATGTGACAACGAAAAAAAACTTTAATGGATGATAGATGCAAACTCAATATCCAAATCAATATTTTGGCAGGAATTATTGATGATCAAATCGTTGATCCATATTTTTTCAGAGCCACCGTTAAGAGTGACCTTCATTTGAAATATTTTTAGTTTCAATACTAAAACAACTTTCCGGGTAAAAACAATCCCAACGAAATTGTTGAAAAAATTTGATTCGACAGAATGGCCAGCTCGTTTTCTCAATTCAACTTTGCTCTATTAGGGAGAAAGTTGAAAGTTTGAAAGATAGCGTTTTACATGAAACAGCCATTTGAACATCAGCCAAGGTACAAATAGATCGCAGTTGGAATATTTCATTTTTATACTGAATGTATAGAATGACTTTTTCGACGATCCCGCAGACAACATTCTCATGAGGTGGAGTGATCATACACTTTTCACTCAGGATTGTCCTTGTTAAAGAGAGCTGAAGTCAAATGACGTTGCATTCCTACAATAATGTGGTATTATTGTATCAGTCACTATTTGCTGGTGATACAAGTATGATTACACGAAAAAAATCTGAAAAGCTTTTCTGACATCTCGAAACATTTTTATAAGGAATTACTAATTGGTTCACTGCCAATCGACTCCAAAATTAGTAGCATACTGTTTTGAGCATGGTCCATCCACATAGAATACCTTAACTCCAAAGTGAGCAGGGTCATTTATGTATAGTTATAATTAAACGAATTACTGATATAGCTGTTGCAAGAACTGTTCATTTAGCTTATTTCAATAGTTTGCTTCAATATGGAATATAATGACATCAATCCACATTCATAATTCATAAAAGGTAATAGGCATCTTATTGGATTTGAAATCCAGGAGAATCTTTGCAATCGTATCTTTAAAGAACAAAAAATATTTCAAAAATTTATAATTATTCAAAACAGGTTTCTTGATTCACAAAAAAAAAAAGAAATAGTTTGACACATTCTTCTAATGTGCATATGTATGTGAACATAATAAAGTATCTAGGCTACCAAATTATAATTATGAAAAAACTCGAACGGGACTACTATATACCAGTATAAAAGTATATAATCATCGGGAAAGAAAGTTTTTGGATTTCTACTACTCCATTTTGATACAAAAAATGTGGGAATCTTCCAAAGAAAGAAAGGAAGTAATTTTAAAATAAGTAACTCTATACATGGATGTGTAGATCATGCAAAGAAGCAACTTTCAGACACAAACTGGAAGAAAGCCCACCTGAAACAGCTACTTTCAATGTTTATATAAAAGTAGCCGTTTCAGGTGGACTTTCTTCCAGTTTGTCTGAAAGTTGATTCTTTGCATGATCTACACATCCATGTACAGAGTTACTTATTTTAAAATTACTTCCTTCCTTTTTGTATCAAGATGGAGTAGTAGAAAGCCAAAAACTTTCTTTTCCAAAAATTATAACCCCTTCATTCATATATAATCATTTACCGCCGAATCTCAAGGGGGTGTCCAATCGAAAATTCAAAGTATTTCTGAAGAAATTGCTACCCAATCATGTTTTTCATATTACTAAAAAATACTTGGAATAGAATCGCTTGCTTCAACTTTTGGTAATGAAGTACCATCAGAAAAAACTCAATTTCAGAATTTTGACCAAGTACTACTTTCTTCAGTGATAAATCTTGTAAAGGATTACCAAAATTTGTAGTGATTTCAAATACATAAATAGTAAAAAGCATTTTGAGAAATAAGCTATCATTTTCATACCCTTATAAAAAGAAAATTAAATGTAAAACAAATCAAAGCCACCAATTTACCACATTACACAGTAATTATTGTATAAAAGCTTTTCGAGAGTTTCACCTACTTAAATAATTTTTTTCAAGTAGTTATATCGAGTTACATATTGTATACTTGTTACCTTGATAGGACAATCTCGCGACAAGCTTTCAGATCAGTATGTAATGTAACAAATTACTGGGTTTTACTGAATGTAAAATTTATTTTCCCTCTTTAGAAACATGTAAATTAAAGCTTGTTGTTAAAAATGTTTTTCAATAACAATTTATTTTGCATGTTGTTCCCATAAGTACTGAAGAAATTCGCCCTGGTGGTACAGCCCATTCACGGCACAGCTTTACCTTGACTTGAATATTTGGAGGTATGCGCTACTTTCATCATCTTACTTGTGTCTAAAGAACCACAGGCCTGGGCTAGATTTTAGAGTTTTCCTTCTCCTAGGCAGGTTACAAACAAGTGCTATTTCAACTCAGTTGCAAAATTAGGCCAGAACAAACTTTCGAAAATTACAAGTTAAATAATAAGTTACAACTGAAATAACAGAAGCCGAAAAAAACTGATTCAAGATCGTCATACGACATGGAATAGAAGTGTTCTTTGGCGTGTCACAGACTGCAATGCATTCGAATCTGCAGGAACATTTAGGACTGTCAACTTTGGTACAGGCGGGGAAACATAGACACATTGGTATGAACTGGCAGCTAAGCAATAATCCACAGATTGAGTATTTTGAGAAGAATCGAATCCCACAAAAATTGTACGTTCACAAAGCGGTACCAAGAAAATGATTTCATATTTTTTGGCTTCACTTAAATATCCACACCGTTTCTGTAGAATATTAAAGACTTTTCAACATCAAATAGTATACAATTCGTTTGACAAAAATCTGATAGAATTAGTAAAGTTAACCACTCTTTATTATAACACCAGCTTGCATACGACAAACACAAGCAATTGATTAGTTAACAGAGAAAAATAAAGAATTGATGACTCATTGCTGTTGTAACCTGCCAATAACGATGTTTCTAAATTATCCATTCACATTGGAAAAACTGGAAACTGCTATTTTTGGTGTGATGCAAAAAATCAATCCTCAAATACATCTCGGAATCGTGTAATGGATTGTGCTCACATTTAAGCTGAAAGGTGTTGCAGTATACAACAACCAATATTGAAATATTTTTTCAAATTCCTTCTATTTTAGCCACCTACTCCTTAAATTAACCATTTGAAATTCTTACGATTATGAAAATAGTGATTCACCGAGAAATCATTTTCCCAGGCTCAAGAAGGTTTCCTTTATTTTAATTATTACTTCAAGTGTGCTTGCGTACAACCAGTAGGTTGTACTAACAAATAATAAGTGTGAAAGTAACAAATAATCATCTTCTAATGTCTTTCATGTCAATTATATGAAAAATGTAGAGAAAATAAAAAAAAAGCAAAATGAAAGATTGTAAAAGATATCAGTGAAATAGTTCTCCCTGTAGATCAATTTTACAAGTAAAGATAAGAAACAGGTAAAAATCTTATATAGTCATATCTACCAATTATGTGCAGTCCAAATAATAACTGCTAACAGGTTTATAAAATCAACAGGTCAAGATAATTTTCTCTCAATATCATATTACCCTGTAATGTTATTCAAACAAAAATAATTATGGTGAGAACACCCTATAACTATCTAGATTACTCCAAAGGTTGTTCAATAAAGCAGTTCAATTAAAAATTATTCAACAAAGCATTTTAATTAAAAATTCTTCAACAAAGCAGTTCAATTAAAAATTCTTCGACAAACCACTACAAATGCATATATGTCAACAATAAAGCCGCCAAAAACCAACTGCTTCCGATCACAACAAAGAATTTAGAATAGAAATCCCAATTTTGATTAGGTCTCTACAGCTAGCTTGTCAGGAGTTTTCAAAAAAAAATAACACAAATGATCAATACATATCTCATTTCGTTTTGGCATTAAATAACACCGAGAAATGAAAAATAAAAACAAAAAAGGACTTTTGGAATTAACTAATTTAGCAAATCTCCATTTTAAACAATATGATACAGCAGATCTCACAACAGAATAGTAGACTTTCTTCACTTAGAAGTATTCTCAATTATACTTGTCGTTCCGTCAATACGTGCACTGTTAAAAAATAGGGTAAATTTTAAAATTTCGCGGGCTACTTACATTGGCTTAGTGATTTGTGATGTTCAATTTGTTTGTGAGAAGCATTAAAGTTAGAAGTGATATGCGTGTTCGGCGATTTTCTGCTATTGAAAAAAATGGATCAAAGAATTTGCATCAAATTTTGTGTCAAAAATGGAATCAAGTGCCCAAAAACACTCAATATGTTGACAGTGGCATACGGTGATTATACTCCGAGTGGTACAAGCTTTTCACAGAAGGCCGAGATGTTAATGACGACGCTCGCCCTGGACGCCCCAGCACATCAACAACCGTTGAAAATGTTGGGAAAGTGAAGAAAATTGTTATAAAGAATCGTAGAATCACTGTTAGAGAAGTTGTTGAGGATGTCGGCATATCGGTTGGCTCATGTCATGCAATTTTTTAGTAAATTTTGGGCACGAAGCGCGTGGGGCTGCGAATGTCGTTCCAAAATTGCTGAATTTTGACCAAAAAAACGTCGCATGAGCATCGCTCTGGAACTGTTGAATGATGTCAACGTCGATCAAGATTGGCTTAAAAGGGTCATAACTGGTGACTAATAATGGTTATATGGTTATGACATCAAAACCAAAATCCAATTGTCCCAATGGAAGAGCCCAGGAGAGCCAAGACCAAAAAAAGCATGCCAAGTTCGATCAAACGTCAAGGTTTTGCTCACTTGTTTTCTTCAATTACTGTGGCGTAGTGCATTGCCACATGGTAGTACGGTTAATAAGGAATAGTATCTTCAAGTTATGTGCCGCTTGCCAGAAGCAATACGAAGAAAACGTCCGGTTTTTTAGATAAACAATTCATGGTTTTTGCATCACGATAATGCACCTACTCACTCCTCATTGTTAGTGATTTTCTGGCAAAAAAACACCGTTATCATGCTTCAGCCATCGTATACTCCAGATTTGGCCCCTTGGAACTTTTCCTGTTCCCAAGATTAAAGAGACCCATGAAAGGACGGCGTTTTGTGAAGATTGAGGATATAAAAACCGAATCGCTGAGTGCTCAAGGATATACCAGAAAGTGCATATCAGAACTGTTCTGAGAATTGTAAAAATCTCTTGCAGAAGTGTATATCTGAGGGGGACCACTTTGAAGGGGACAAAATAGAAATTGGTGAACAAAGGAATATTTTTTGAAAACACAAAATTAGAATTCACCTTATTTTTTGAACAGACAGCATATAATGAAATAGATAAAACAAAAGAGCAATGAATCCACTATGGTACAAAACTGTTTTCGTCTCAAGTTTTTGACATATTTTGAGGAAGGCAGAAACCCATACTTATGTCTCGATTTTATTAAAATTCATGATCAAACTGTAGCTAAATATTTTTTTTATATCTGACAGAAATTTAAAGAAATGAAAAACTCGGATAGAAAGATTTCATTTTGAATGTAGTTTACCCCATTATTGACAAAGGTTGCACAGTAGCAATTTGAACAAAAGAAAAGACATTTTTCAGTGTTCCTTATAAAATGAAGAATGTGCTTTACATTTTACAGTGAATCTCCCCATATCAGTAAGACGGTTTACATATTGTTAGTGGTGGACCAAAGATTTCCACAAACACCCTCGCAAACATTTCTTAACATTGCTTTATCTGATAAACTAATTATCTATATTGTCATGAAAAGATGGGCAAAAACAATAAGTCTCGTTGATGACTGCAGTTTTTGTAGAGAATGCGAAGGAATGGACGAGTCACACAGTTCCAAAGTAGCAAGAGAATCAATTGCCTAGTTTGTAAGTAATCACCGCTGATTATTTACTTTTCCTCAATGGAAAAATATACCAATGTATCTTTAGGCTCTGGTGACCGTTTGGTCATCATTATAAATCGCTTGAAAAGTTCAAAAATTATAAAATACAGAGCAAGATCCTGAAGATACTTTTCTGAAAAATCATCAATATGTGAATATTTTCTTATTATTTAGTGGGCTATGCTTGAAGACTGGCAGTAAACAAATCTAAAGATATGAACTTTTTAATTAAAAGCCAGTCTCGGATATACCTACACAGTAGGTTGAATGGCCTGACGCCTATCAAAAAACAACTACTTCACTGGCTAATACCATAAACGGCGTTGGATTATATCCGACAGGCATCAGTGCAGGAATCTTCACAGAAAATTTCCTGCATATGCAATTGGCAATACAACTGAAAGAGTCGACCCTCAATTTTGGAACGGGCACACTTGCAGACCGGTTTCGGGGCCATTAGCCACTCATCAGTGCATCATCGACCTAAAGTCATATGCAGTTGGATATGCTGTTGGTTAGTACCTCGCCCACTAGATGGAGTAACATTTTGTTGTTCGCTCCAACTTAGGAAGAAGAATGAAATACTCTGAAAGAATTCCGATTTTCAATTATGGAATATCACTGAAATGCGAAATAGTAACTAGAAATGTTAATTGTACCTGCTGATTCAAGCAACTTTCCACCAATAGTTCCTGATATGAATTGTGCCCATATGTTTCAAAATAAATATACGCATATCGCGACTTTGTTAATCACTAATAATTGACAATTCAAGCAAACTGTTGCTGTGGAACTAGCAGTCATCAAATTTGGAAATTTATATGGCAAAACAATGCGCAAAATCAACAAATACTCTGGAAAAATTACTCTAAATTGTTGAATCACAATTTCGTAATTCCATAAAACAGAAAGTAGAATCAATTGGGTTTATAACAACAACAAGTTCACATGTATCTTTCCACAGTATTTCTTCTAAAAAATATTTCCTGAATTGACCGCCTTTATTTTATGTATTGCTATCATAAATATGAGTAACTCAGATGTTTATCAGGCTTCTCCTCTGCTCGCCCTATACCATTTACTCATGGCAACTGTGATGAAGCAACAACGTCGTGTGGGAGGAACACATTTTGGCCGACTATCTGATAATACAATGAATATAATGCACTTTGTTGTTGGAAACTGGCTCTTCGTGTGGCTGCTCTAGATAACGAATAATGGGCGCTGGACTCGCTGTGGGAATGTTGGAATTGGATTTTTTACAAAATTTATCAGGATATAAAAGTTTAATAACGGTTTTGTAAGAGACCCTCAGACGTACTGGATTTTTATAGCTAATTCATGATCTTTCATTTTATCTGAGCTTACTTTGAAAGAACTGATATAGTTTTCATACACTTCTGACACTTAACAATAATTACTCTTGAAAACTTTGAAGGATCTGTTTTTTGTTGAATCTAGAAAATGTATTACTATTGTATAGATATATAAACAGAGAAAAATTCAGTAGTCAAAGTCAATTAAACATATTAGAAATACTGATTTCGTTTAGAACAATATCGGAAAATAAATTATTCAGTAAAATACACTTACCACCAATAATACACCTTATTTTTGATAATGATATATTAATTTTCAAACACTCTAGAATTGAAAAATCGATATAGAGGAATTATTTCACTAGTTCGGACTTCCATTGTCTACTATATAAAATGATTTGAAATCCCTGAAACAAGTAAAAAAGGAATAATTAAAA
>WOGO01001094.1:4985-19474 GCA_015342085.1 Leptinotarsa defecta | reverse complement strand
AACCTTCCTTCCTATCCCATGTTTCCTTTTCTTACCTGGAAAGACACGACTCTCACCTCCCTGTTGGTTCTTGCTGTACAATAAAAGTTACTTTTAAACCTATTTTTATAAGCATAATTAGGTACTTGTGCTCATAAAATATTTGTAGCAATTTTTAACAAAACTGTTATATTTGAAGTGAAAAGTATTATTTATTAACTGAGAAGAGTTCATTTATATTAAATAACTCAAAGACAACCTTTTTTCTTTGTTTTTGTTTTTTTAATGGTCAGTTTAATACGTATAATTTTCGGCAATACACAATTTTTGTTTGCATTTATGCAAATATTACGTATTTTGCTTTAAATAGGTGTGCTACCCCAAAAATTTTCGCGCCTCTGGCGGGCTTTTCTGTGTGTATATAGTCTTTATAACTTTAGCCTCCCCTGTTCTCCAATGCACAAGCAGTCACTGTCTAAAAATCATTATATAAGTGAAGTTTGGTTACTTAAGTTGATTTATTTAATTGCTGCAAAAGCTATCCAACTTTTTGAAGTTCCAAATATTTCACTTACCTAAATATTTCTTGCTGATTCGGATTTTCTAGGAAAAATGTTCCCTCTCCAGATTCACACTTTCTTCCAGCTTCAAAAGTAAATTTATCTGACTGGTACCCATATCTTCTAATATAACAGTAAGGCCAAGTATATAAAAGTTTATTATCTGCAATATTCATAAGCTGTATCGCAGTTGAAGTCAGCACTAAAGTATAATTTTTGCTCTCCAAACCGCATCTTACTGATACAGGAGAAGGGTGTAATTTAACATTAAAAACTCCTTGGCCAGACGAACAATATAAATCATTATCTTCTTCAATGCTAGTAAGCTTAGAAGCCTCTTCAGGGAAAGCTACAGATCTTATTGCACTAAGCCATTCCTTCATGGAATGTTCATTTAAAGCTCCAAATTCATAAACGGCAGTTCTTGTGGTGACACCGAATGTTGTAGGTGACTTCGAGTTTATTTTTATACAGTCCTCCAGGGTGATTATTTTGGATTCTTTCGAATCTACAGATTCATACACCTCCAGCCTTTCTCTTCCAAATTTGCTAGCTTTGAAAAGCAAGCAGTATCTTTGTTGCCAGGATTTCTAGAGTGGAAAAAATGTAAGACTAAAATGAACTGGTAACTATGCATTGGTAATTTATACAAATACCTTTAGTAATTTTCCAACAGGTGGTAACAAAAGCAACCCTTTGTACATTGGCTCTTCCAGATCCATTGTTTTATTCGTCACCACTGTGATATAGAAAAAGTATAATGCTTATCGGCTTTCCAAAACCGCATCCACATCCCACTTGTCAAATTTATCTACCATTCCATTTCCCAACCCATAAAATTTTTACATTTATCATTTTCATCACATCACTTACATTTCATATTTATCAGGTTTTTGCAATGTTGCCAAAGATTTGCTTTAGTTTATAAATAATAATATGCCGTGCCTTTATATATTTTCAGAGGAATATAGTATTAGTATATTTGAACAATAATTGACACATTATTTGGTGATTAGAATTAAGAAAATCATTGAAGTTTAATATTATTCATTGAAGACGTTTGCATTTACAGGTTGAATTAACAATCTCACTTAGTTCAGAGGGAGGGAGAGCATAGATAAAGTATGTTTTCTCTAGAGGGCGAGAGAGACGAAGAAAAAGAAGTGGGGATGTTCCAAAGTTTTGGTTTTGGGCCGTCGATTTATATAATAATGTGATATTTATAATAATTGTGGTAACTCAATATTGATCAAATACAAGAAGGCAAATCTAGAGATCAATAATAATCTATAAATAATGATAATAAAGGCACCATGATTCAATAACAGCGAATCCGATATCTACTGAGTTTCAAAAATACCTGGCTAGACAAATTTTCTTAATCTAGCGTTGCATTAAGGTTGTTGTATTTTTATTTATTACTTGACGTGTTTTTGGCGGTCCTGTATGCATTTTTAGAAATATTAGGTCCAATGCCTCATTCTCCTTGCGGTTTGGTAACAGTTACACAAAATATATTCTGTCCCTCTAATTAAATATTCTATTCTATCGGTATCGGCCGATTCCATAACATATTGATAATTAATTAATTTTCAAGTAATTGTCTTTGTTATCATAGGTTAATATTTTGGCATGTACTTGTAAGAGTTGGGCTATACTTAAATAAAAAGAGGAAAAGCATTGATCTCTATATGAATTACATCAACAATAGAAAAATTTATGATTGTGAAAACTTAGATTTTCAACTGTACAATGGGAAAATAAAATATTCTCATAAACAAAATATTCTCTAGAGGAGATATTCTCAATATCTCCTCTAGATTACAGAGGACACCGTTGCCAGGTGAACTGAATTTATCATTGTATACAATAAAACAGATAGGAGTCCTCAATAGCGGATATCCGACTTCTCATGACCTTGAAAATAAAATACGACAATTCTCCATCCTTATTAGAAAAACTAACATGAATATTTAGTGAGAAAATACAACCACTAAAAATAGTGAAAATTCAAAATTAGTATATATCATTCGAGTATAATATTTCAATTGTTTTTTTTGAAAATATTACATTAACAGGACTTCGTATATTGATACCATAGCTGAATACAAATTATATTTTCCCTTTTCCGAAGGCTGTTGGAATATTAACAATTTACCAGCTCACAGAACTGTGCCATTGACATCTCTGAAATATCACATTGTGCTGCATACGTTAACACAATATCTATCAGAAATATCCTGCCGGACCAAGCGGCAGATGTCGGGCGCACTACCACTGCACTAATTCACCGTTGCAATAGCTTTTTTATGTCGACAAAAGTAATGTAATAACACCTTCTGTAGGAAATTATTCCACGAAGTTTTTGAATTCAATAATTAGAGATTATAATTATATCCCAGTGAATACGCTTGAGCTTTATTCTGATATGTATCGATTTAAAAACTATAAATGTAATATATATCAGGAAAATTAATTTATTACTACATTAAAATATCAAAAGTATAGCCGAAACACTTCGACCAATTCTCAGTATTGCTTTTTGAATCAAAAATAAACTTAGCATAATAAGGTGCTAAATTTATTTTCAACGAGTATTTTATTGAGGCCAGAGAACAGGAAAAAGTTACTGGAGGTGGATAAGGAAAATGCGGTGAATGCGAAAGGAATTCAAAGCTCAATTCATGCAATTTTGCTATTGTTTTCATTGATTTGTGACACGGTGCATTGTTTTGATGAAACATCACCTCCATTTTCTTCAAATGGGTTCGTTTTCCGCCATTTCGCCCATCAGATGTTCCAATAACGTTATGTAATAGTCGATGTTGATAGTTTTTTCTTTTTCAAAATAATCGATGAATATTATACTATGTGCATCCCAAAATACTGATGACACAAACTTGCCGGTCGACTGTTACGTCTTTGCACGCTTTGGAGTCGGTTCACTATGTGCAGTCCACTCAGATGACGATCTTTTTGATTCCGATGTGAAATGATAGAGCAATGTTTCATCCATTGTCACATGACGTATAAAAATTCCAGGTTTTTAATTGTAGACCAGTTTTAAACACTGCTCAGAATAATGAATTCGTTTTGTTTTTGGTCGATTGTGAGCTCGCGTGGCACCCACTTTGAACAGAGCTTTCGCATACCCAAATATTCATGTACGACATGTCCAACACGTAACTTTGATATCTTTAGAGCCTCAGCTATCTCGCTCAACTTCACTTTGCAGTCATCCATAACTATTTTGTAGACATTTTTTACCTATTCGTCAGTAACAGCCTCTTAGACCAATGACCTCGTAGTTGACGCCTTTAATCCACAAAAAACAGCCTCTTTGTGTCGTCCACTGCGTGCACCGTCCTAGGTGCTCATTTCACCTCGTTTAAACTTATTAGCAAACCACTTTTCAAAGGTTGATTTTCCCGGTACAAAGTCCGAATAATGTTTATCAAGCTAAGCCTCGACTTCAAAAGTATTTTTTTTTCCAAAAAGCAATGCTTCATCAATACATGAAATAACTTTTTATCCAAATAGCTTCACTCAAAATGTTCTGTTCCTCAAACTAATAGTCCGATACCCGATACGTGTCTTTTGAAGGTTAGGGTTAACTAAAAATCTGTATATGTCAGCCTACGAAATTTTCAGACCATCGTATACATGAGAGTTCTCAAATCTGTTACATTGTTAGTACTAATCATTTTCTTTCAGGTGTACTCTACCTTGTGTAACTTTTGTTTTCACTGTTCTAATGTCAAAGTATAGCATATCTTCTTATTCTCTAATGTTTATTATAGGGTGTTCTACTCGCCATTGTAATCCGGAAAAATAACATTTTATATACTAACATTAATCAATCACGACTGAGTTTTTATGGGGTTTCCATGTTTGTTTACAAATTAACTGATTTTTAAGGAAATGTCAAATCTGCATTCTGAAATTGGTGAATAAACATTATTATTATTATACCTATATGATAAATTATGAATCTAAATTGTGGCTTCAGTTCAATTGAAACAATTATTTCAATTATTATTGACTGAATTCATGAAAATCAATTAACAATTCATCACAAAAAAACAAATCACGTTTTTGAACTACTCTCGTATAATTAAAATAACTATTTCAATTATTATTGACCTAATTCATGAGAATCAATTAACAATTCATCACAAAAAACACAAATCATGTTTTTGAACTACCCTCGTATTTACCATTGGCCAGCATTGAGCACACTTTCCATTCCAATACCCCTCGTAGCAACGCCACAATGTGACAAAAATGAAATATTTACATGATACATGCAAGTGCCGCCTGGAGAGTGATCCTTCTTGAGTTTATTTCTGTTTAAAATTGTTAACACAAGTTTTCAAGAAATACACACTACAGAAAGAAATAATGTATTACATCAAAATTAATGTTTTATTTCTTTTTCTTTGTCTCCTTAGTTGAAACGTTACATTCCTGACACAGCCGAGTACCACTAATAATTTCATATACATATTCAGGAATATGTTCTTGTTTCAAGCTTGGGAAACGTTTATTAATAACTGAAAGAAAGCAAAACTGTAAATAAATATTTATTAAAACAATTGTAAATAAAATACCCATGGAGCAACCTAGCCCCTGACATTTCCTGAAGCAGTAAACCTGTGCAATTTCAGCTTATCAGCTGAGAATATTTCTAGAGAGCTGCTTCAAATTCAAAAATGTGTAGTAAATGTTTATTTTGAGTAGAGCCCAGAACTGTAATATCGAGATTCTGATTGATTCCAGCTTATTTTCCGATCTTCTGTATCGTTGGTTGTACACTGATTTGACACAGTACTCTGACATCACACGAAACGCTCCCATGCGAGCCCCAGTTCGCAAAGTGTGTTCAATACCTCTGATCAAGTCATTGGTTTTAAAAACTAACAGCATTTGTGGGTTAACGTTTTGTAGAATTTCAGATATTTGTGGAAGAATTCCAGTAAAAGTCTGTTTCATGAATTTCACTTCGTTTTTAGACAGCTGCTCCCTGCAATAATAAAAAGTGAATCAATGCATTATTTTTTAATATTCGAACATAGTTGAAGCCTGAAGATAAGAACTTTTTCGCATTCAAGTTTTCTTTATTCAATTTCAGCTCATACCTACGTGAATAACAGTATTAAAACTAGACACCATACAGTGATAGTAGTAGTGATAGACAGTTTGGGCATCTGAGAAAAACTTTGTTTGGAAAAGTGAGGGTAGCACATTGTTTTTATCTATATGGAAATACCAAGGGGTAGCAATTCATAGATTTTGAAAATGGAACTCAGGAAAAAAACATTTATTGTTATAAGAAACTATAGACAAACATAAGTTGCTTGATTTATTTATTATGATATTTGTCTACACAAATGTAAAGGCCAGCTCTTCATAATGACTAATAATGTTTTAAAATATTAATATAATAATTGTTTATTTAGTACATGACTAATTCACAGTGAAATGTATGAGGTCTGTTTGGGACATTATTCTTATTGAAAGTTTTTGCAATTTTTAAAGTCTACAATTCTCATTTTGAATCAGAAAATATACTGTGCAAATATAGTGTTACTAATTATAATTTTTGACCATTTTGTTAATTAACGAACACCTGTAAAGTATCCCAATTTTTGTTAATGTTTTTTCGATAATATAACTTGCATACTCTCTAAAATTCAATTTCAGGTCTACAATAACTCCTCGATTATCTCGTTATTAATTTTTAATCAGTAAACCAGCAACTGAAAAGTTGAACACGGAATCGGTAAACTGACCAACAAATCTGCATTTTTAAGGCAAAAAAACCTCACCAGAGTTGATTTTATTCATAATATATAAAATATTTCTATTGATTTACTGGCAAATATCTAACTTAGTGATTAGTAATGTAACGACACCTTGAGATAATGGACCCTCAAATTGGTAATATTTGATTCTGAGATGTATTTTCGGAAAAAGTAGCCGTTGTTATTACTTACTTATCAATACCTCTAACAATGCTGTCCCAAGTTCTTCCTGTGATCATGCATGTAAACAATCCATATGCATCACCATCTATACCCAAATTTCGACAGTGCTCCCTCATGGCTTTACGGTCTCTGTTTAGAATGCTCAACCATAAGTTTGCATACTCTACTCGAAATTCATCCTTCAGGTTCTGAAAAGAAGTTGAGATATTAAAAAATTAATAGTGAAATGCTATCTGTATTGTATTTGTTTTGTGAATGAATCTAAATATATTTTTCTGTAGAAAGGACAAAAGTATGAGGAAACAAACCACACTTCTCACAAACCTTAACGTACCGCATATAATCCATGATCCAACAAAACAATATCACAACGTCCTTTCTCAGATTTTTTTACCAGAATATTCCCAGGATGAGGATCACTGTGTACGAAACCATGAATAAAAATCATCTTTGAATATAACTGTCCCAATTTATCAGAGATTTCAATAGGATCTATTTTATTCTCTCTGATGTAATTCAGATCATTAACCTGTCCCCCTTCTACGAAGTCCATGGTAAGCACTCTAGGAGTTGTCAAGTCCCATCTGAAAGTCGTTAGATTATTGGGGAATGAACAGTTGACACATATACTTTTAATGAAGGCAAAACAAAAAATCAGTTGTCGAGTTTTTCTCATAATTTGAATCTGAGGTGATTTTTCCAAAATGTGGTACAGAAATCTGACAAACTCAAAATACACTTTCACCGAATTCACCACTGCTCTTGCAGTAGATTGAAAAAAATAAGTTGAACACTTTAAGGGTGATAATTTAATCATTGGTGGTAATAGTGACCTGTAGAATAAAGTTACAAAATTTATACCTTTTAGGACTTCTATCTGAGTTTCGTTCACATACATTGAAAATATTCGTGAATATATATTTACAAATGAAAAATAAAACTTTCCGTTTTTACCACCATTATTTGTAACTAATGTTACTGCAGTTTCGTCCTATAAGGACAATTTCAAACAATTACAACAAACTGAAAATAAATCATAATGTTAGTCCTATATATCTACTGTAGGTAATAACAGAGGTTCTTAACTCAATTGAGTACCTGAATTTTTTTAAACTGTGACAATGTGGATACACTAATTTGAAACCAGTGAGTTTCGATTTGATCATTCAGCAGATTACATTCGCAATGTACATATGCTTATGAATTTTCAAGGATTCCAAATAATTGAGATTCAAACCTTTGCTTCCATAGTGCAAAATTTCCGTATCGTTTAGATTTGGGATGGTTGCGTTCTAAGGAATGGATTGAAAACGTAGAATCATTTTTACCTAGTCTGAAGGACCTTTCCTGTTCAGCATACCGTTTTGAGAAATTTCGACCACATTTACTTGCAGATTAATATACCTCCAGATCAAACAACCAGAAACCAAAAAATTTGTAACTCTAACATATTTTGGTAAAAAAACAGAGACAATTGCGGATTTTTTCAGAAAAAATTATGTGGAAGTGGCATTCAGACCACATGCCAGGTTATCGAATTTCCTTTTTGATGTTAAAGATAAAGTAGAAAAGATGGAGAAATCTGGAGTTCATAAGCTTGAGTGTCCGGAGTGTAATAGCGTTTATGTGGGACAATGTGGTCAAAATTTCTCAAAATGGTATGCTGAACATGAACGGTCTTTCAGACTGGGTAAAAATGATTTGACATATTCAAACCATTCTTTGGAATGCAACCACACGTTCCAGAATCTAAACAATAGGGAAATTTTGCACTATGCAAGCAAAGGTTGGAAACTCAATTATTTGGAATCCTTGGAAATTCACATTGTCACATGTAAACAAATTTCAGGTATTCAATTAAGGTAAAGAAGGACCTATATTATTACCTACAGTAGATATATAGGGCTAACATTATGATTTATTTTCAGTTTATTCTAATTGTTTGAAAATGTCCTTACAGGACAAAAATGCAATAACATTAGTTACAAATAAAAATGGTAAAAAAACTCACAAAGTTTTTTCTCATTTTTCATGATATCTCCTACCACCTAGTAATGGCTATATCCATCAATTTACATTTACAAATATATATCATCTCCTGATGATGCTAACTTGGATAGCGAAACGTGCGTTGAGAGACATCACTTATGCACAAAGTCACTAACAGGAGCTTACCACACGTTTGTGGTTAACCTAGAATTTCTAGGTTAGGTTGGGCAGCTATATCTACCTGTGTGACTTTCGGGACCAGTGTAAAAACTCAAACATTGTACTGAGCACTGAAATATACATGAAAAAAAATAGATAAACATTGACAAACATATGGAGATAATTTTAAATGTATTTAGCATGGTGAAAAGGAGCCTTAGTTATAACATTTCATTCAATATAAGTGTGAAACAATGTGATACAATTGGAATTTATAAATGAAATTTTTTTTTGGATATACATTTTTATTTTTTGGCCATTTCCTATCAATTAATTCATGAATATTCTTTCTCAGAGTCGTGCATCCAATATGCAGTTAATTTAGAAATGCAGACGTCAATCAAATATCCCTCATTCATTAAATCAACGACGTCTCACCTAACTTTTGGAATCTTCAACCATGGCACATCTTCAAACATTTTGGCTATTTTTTCAGCATTGTGACCTTCTTGGGCAAAATTTAATTCTTGTGGAATATTTTTCTTTGATTCATCGACTAACCATTGAAATTTGAACTCTGGAAAGACCCAACTCATCAGTTTTACTAAATACTCCATTGTTTTCATATCTACTCTAGAGTTGCCTTGTACGTAGGGATGTTGTACTTTTACTGCAACTGTTGTACCATCTTTAAGTACAGCTTTGTGAACTTGCGCAAGGGAGGCAGTACCCAAAGGTTCAGGATCGATGCTTTGAAATACTTCAAAAGGCTGCAATTGGAAAAATGTTCTGGTCTATATGTGAGTGTTTGATTCAATAACTTACGAGTTACTAATACACAAATGAATGTAGATTTGAAATTTGCGAGTCAAGATAGATAGAAATATTACATTGGGAAAAATATTGAAATATTAAGGAGTTCCACAAAAAACAGTTTTGATAAGTCAAAATATTTAAATGAAAAATGATTGTATTAAATAGCAACGAATGTATAAAGTAATAAATATTGAATATTGGGGGAATAAAATCAAAACAATTCTCTTACACCCGTAGAGTTTTACTGTCTATTGGAATTTATGTTTCAACATATTTTTTTAAATTGTCTCACAGATTTAGAACATTTAATATACTGTGGCAATCTATTACATCAAATCAGAATGTGTCTGGAACAAATTGATTCGCAGGCCAGAGCAGATTTTTTTTAAGGTCAAATAGAGTGAAACGACAGAAGTGTGAATTTTGAAAAGATTTTTGAAAGTCAGGAATTTTGTTCGACAAAACTGAAAAGCCTCCTTTAATTATGAATACTGGTTCTGCTGTGTCTATCGGATGTAAACACTGTGGAATTATACAAAATGAAAAAATTTCAATAAAACTTACGTCCTTCTTCAAATCTTCCCTAATAACATTATATACTTCTTCTATTTTATTAGTGGGAGCATGGCAGTGCAAAACTTTCATAGTTTCAACATACTCTGTGGGTAATAAATATTCTAGTGCTGCAATATGTTGCCCTACTTTGATATAAACACCTTTATTGGTACAACACAAATTTAATAACTTCTCTGCACTTCTTTTATGGCAAATTGATTTCAGTTCTTTATATTCTTTGGTTTTCTTGTCCAATCGTTTTCCATATAAATCTTTTTGATAAATAATTCCTATTTGTAAAACTGTTGAAGCTGCTCTGCTAAATCTCACAATACCTATAGAATCTAGCTGATATTGGTTAGATCTCAAACTTAGAGCTGTGCCCCCAATAACGGCAGCAGTAAATGCATATTTGAAAATAGGTCGTAATTTCATCTGGAACATTTTGAGTAATTGTAACAAAAATCGCAACAGTTGTACACAATAAGGTCAACAAGCATCTCCAGGAATACAACAATCACTATGTTAATGAAGTAATTCCTATTTTTTATTCATTAACCTCATTAGATGTTTGAATTTATTATATACTTTAACAAAAATGTTCCCATTTCCCAAGCCCGTACACATGCCACGAAACTATTATTGACGTTTTCCGTTAGTTCTATTTGGGACTGCAAAAACCAAAATCCACAGTTATGTCAGTTTGTCAGTATTCTGGGGTTATGTTTCGAATAGAATTTGACGTCACATGTCAGCTTGTCATATGGGAACCAGTTAAGGTAGGTTTACTTAAAAGTGGTAGAAGCTGGAACATATTACAGACTGCAGAATGAGACATGGCTTATGGGATGGGAGATTTGCACGGTGCACAAAAACCAAGGGTCTGTTTTTATCTAGTTTACTTTTGAACTCCATGACTACCTTAATACTATTCTGTTTCATATAATATAGTTTATCACTTCAGCATAAGTGGAATAGAATGCAATCAAGGGTTCTAAGCGGTACGAATTTCGTTAGCAATCAAGAGGCAGGGTACCTATGACCGGCCAAAGTTTATTTTGCTTACTCACGGCCGTATCTAAGGAGGGGGGCGAAGAGGCACGCGCCCCGGGCGCCAGTTTTTGGGGGAAGCCAAATGATGGAGCGCCAAAAACATCATCAAAATTAATAAAGGCTTTGTAACCAAGCACATAAATTTTGATGTCAAAATCAATTATTCAATGAACAAATATTTAATTGAGAAGAACAAAGAAGTGTAAAGTTTTAATGTGAATTCCCAAGTAGCTACATTTGTGCATAGCCACATCTACTTAAATATAGTGAGAAACACTTGAACAAGGCGCCAAGATCAAACCCTACCCCCCCCTATTAATAATAATCCTAGGTCCGGCCCTATATATATTGTTCCACCGTATAGAAGTAAACAACTTCTAAACATCTATTCGGTGACTACCTTCTATGGGATCTTTCAGCAGTTTGATTTGAAAAACAAATTAAACTCGATATAGTGATTATCCAACTTTACTCCAAAGTGTTTTGAGTGCTTTTTATTTCGTTATGATCAATGACATGGTAAATTTATGACTTACGAAAATTTAATTTAAGTTGAAAAGATCAGTTCATTCAACAATTCATATCCTTGAAATGAACATTTTTGCTTTCAAACATTTTTCTGTTTAAGAAAACACTTTTAATCGATTAACAATCTTGTGTAACATAGCTGTCTCTAGACAATAATTCCAACTATCGCTTTGCTGATGGTGGTGCTATTACTGAATGACAGACGAATCCTTTCATAATTTTCCCACCGTTTACTGTTTGTACATCGCAATGGCGTATAGAATAATAAACAAAAATTTTTAAGTCTTTGGAGATTTAAATTAACTTTGCGATATCCATGGTAACTGACTGAAAGAAGTATTAACGATGCATATTAAGCAGGCAAGTAGCTTTTTCTCGTACGTGTCAAGACAGTTTTGAAGTTGGAGCTTTTTCAGGTTATCATACAAGGTTTCAAAAGCTACAGAGACCAAACTGTAGTAGAACCATTCGATAAAAGACACAACGTAGTCGTGGGTCGTAACGGCTCAGGAAAGAGTAACTTTTTTTACGGTAAAAATTTTTATCTTCACAACATCTAACTGGATAACTGATTTTTGATTTGCAGCCATTCAGTTTGTACTTAGTGATGAGTACTCTCACCTTCGACCAGAACAGAGACAAGCTTTGCTACACGAAGGTACAGGGCCGCGGGTTGTTTCAGCTTATGTTGAAATTATTTTTGACAATAGCGACTCCAGAGTTCCTGTAAGTGTTGGGTTAGAATTTGATTTTATCAGTTTCATCCTATTGAATTTTAGATTGAACATGAAGAAATATATTTGAGAAGAGTAATTGGAGCTAAAAAGGATCAATACTTTTTGAACAAAAAAGTTGTGCCACGGAGTGAGGTCATGAATTTGTTGGAGTCTGCTGGATTCTCTAACTCAAATCCATACTACATTGTAAAGCAAGGAAAGGTACAACAGAACCGTTTTTCATGGAAATAATAGAATAAAATAGAGTAGAAGGAAATTTTTAATTTATTAAAAGCCCTCTTACATTAGAGGGGGTTTATGTACCAGTCTTAAGTCGAACTTCACAAAATTTGAGTCTTGAGAATACATATCTTTCATTCATCACTTCTGAAAACTTACAACTCAACATAGATTTCATGAGTTACTATACATAAGAAAATATCTATGCTCATGCATGGATGTTTCACCTCAAAAATAAATGATAGCACTGCTTGTGATTTGCAGTGCTATCATATCACAAACGAATCAATTTTTAGTTTAGTTTGATCTTCCTTTTGAAGATGATCACTTTGTGATCGAAACACGTGTCTAGGTGTTGAAATAACGATTTGGTGTTGGGAAAGAACTCCAATAATATTTATATTTTATTATATGTCAAATTGTGTTGATTTAAATTATGAAAGTGTATATTGTGATATTTTACATTCAAACATCTTCATTTTTGGTGTAACTACTTTATGTGATTTATGGGTTTTCATCAAGTATCATCTGATTCCATCACCTATGCATGTATAAACACTTCTGAGTAATAACATGAATGAAGTACCTATCTATCTATAAGGATATGTATATGTTCAATCGAAATGTATACTAAGCCTATTACCTAATACTATACTAATAATTTTAAGGTGTCTACTTATGTCTATAATGTTGGGAATAACAGAATATCTAGAATTATTCTATGTTAACAAACAATATGACAGAACAATATGTGTTGACTGAAACTCTGTTAGTTTGGGTTGGAAAAAAGAATTGGTGTCCGGGAAGGATGTAACTACCTGCATTACCCCCTCATAAAACCACTTTTGGCTAATGTAATTGTTGTTATGTGATTAATATCTAAAAGAGAACTTGTGTTTTTATAAATATTTAATTTTTCATTTTGATATTCACTTTACTTCAATAAAAGTATCAAGAATATAATTCGTCCATCTACCAGCGAATTTAAATTTTTTTGGTCATGTTGAGGTTGATGGGATTTTTGTTAGGTTAAGATGTAGTATATTCGGCACTTCGGTAACTGATTGTGGGGATGCACTTTTATTACTTAGCCCAAAGCTTTAGTTGTTTCACCCTATATCTCAAGAACTGGTTATGAATTTGTAGAATGTGTTTTGGGCAACTTGACATTGAAAAGAAACGTACTATATTGATGTTAGTGAACCCGAAATTGAGTCTGAAGAACGATAGCTGTTGCTCTATTGAATACTCTCAGTGGCCTTTCGTGACGAGTCATACAACTCGTAACATAGTGGTCTGTGGTTCTAATTGTGATAGCAGTTATTCATTGGATCACATTTTCAGTCTGCTCACTCTCATATAAAAATGCAGATCATGGTCATTCTCATGTAAAGAACTAGTAAAAGGGTCCTTTGTGCTACGAACCAATGTTAGAGGAAATATCTACTATAGTTGTGTTCTTAGAAGAAGTGTAACATATAGGTTTTTTTACAGAACTTTGCAAGACCACAAAATTCTGGGTTTTCCGGTCCGCATTGATGATAAGAAGTATGCGAGAAATGCCTTTTACTTCAATTTATGCTTTGTATGTGACAGCTATGCAAGAACCGTTCAGTACGAGTCAGTGGTAACTAAACTCTCTGATTACCTAATGGCCATGGAGATTGAGAGCAGTTTTCTATCTGGAGGGAATGCAAGCTCAAAGCTCGCTCCTATTTTAACACAGGTTATGGAAGAACTCAATGCCAGAGGTAGGGATGATAGGATATACATATACAGTTCCATTTCAGTCTATCTCTCTGTATTGGACATTTTTTTGGTTATTGGGAAAATAGCTATATTACACTTATATTCAAATTAGGCAATAGGGAAAATGTTACAAATTGTAGAGGAATTTGCATTCAGTC
>WOGO01001093.1:0-19476 GCA_015342085.1 Leptinotarsa defecta | reverse complement strand
AGTTTGAATTTCGACTTTGAAGTTTGAATTTCGACTTTGAAGTTTGAATTTCGACTTTGAAGTTTGAATTTCGACTTTGAAGTTTGAATTTCGACTTCAATTTCGAAATTTCGACTGGTACCTTGAAATTTCGGCTATAAATCAAAATTTCGACTTTGATCTGGAAATTTAATGATCACAATTTCGAGTTTGAAGCCGAAATTATAAGATTAAAGTGTTTATTACCAGATTATAGTCGAAATTTCGAGATTAATGCCGAAATTTCGAGAATAAAGTCGAAATTCAAAGTAGTTAAAATTTCTAGTTTTAAAGTCGTGTAATTTCCATAAAACAGACAATCAAAATAAATTCCCCTTCTGCGCTCTCAAATACATTTTTATATATTAACTTTATTTCCCTCATTTGTCTTTCCACTATCGAGGTATTTTGGTGAAATTATGACACGTGAATCAAATTCATGCCACATGCCGGTGTGATTCCACAATTCATAGAGATTATAATGACATAATTTCTCGTCTGCCAGAGGAAAATCGATACCAACATTCAAATTGCCTTCAATTCTGTCTCTCACCAAAAATCTCCTGAAATGTATCACTAAATTTCGGGAAACTTACAGGATTTTTGTGCAGTCCTTTTTTCACTGCACTTCAAACACGTCAATTTTTCGTTTATATCCAACAGATAATTTTTCATGTGCATTTGAAAGAAAGCCAATACTAAACCAATTAGAAATCGAATTGAATGATTCAAACACATCGAGGGGCTGATATTTGTCATCAATTTCAGAACAAAACAGGTTCTATTCATTCAAGATAAAAGAAATCTAAAGTATCCTTCACTAGTAAACAAATGATTAAAAAGAAACGTGTTTCAAATTGGTATTTACAAGAAAAATTAAAAATTCCGATTCGATCAGGTTTTCCAAAATATCCTGTATATACATTTCCCTTGACCTATTTTTCTAAAAGTGGATGAAAGCATGAAAAATTAAAAGCCTAAAAGTATTCTACAAAGCTTAACTACTACACTAAAAATTAATTATATACAAGTAACTTAGACGAAATTATCACCAAATTTTTTTGCATACATGTATTTAAATTATTGAGAACTACTGCAGTACTTGGCTTAAATTACAAAGTAAGCATACAAAATATTTGAAACATATCCTAAATGAAATATTGAGCCTCACTAAAATTGAGCATTTTCACTTCTTGGCCTGAGTTTTGAATCGGAACAACTTCACAAAAATCAATCAACACAACGATTCTCCCTTACCAAATTCAACTACAAAATGGAATCGAAATTTATATTGAGAAATTAGTTGGACTGTAACTATTCAAAGTACAAATATTTGTCTTAAATAAAATTATAAAGCAACACAGAACTATCTACGAAGATTCAATTTTGGAATTAAATTTCAAATCAAATGACGTCTCTGCATAATTTTCGTTTAAGATGAAATCAATAGAACCTTCCGATTAAGAATTGTGTTTAAGCAACAGTTAGATCACCTGCTTTGAACCATTCAATTCGGCAATTCTCTCAGCGAATCTATATTTTTGATACTTCTTCAACTTCAAGAGGATAATTGTTCCTCCAACGATTCAATAATAATACCCACAACTCATAGCAACCAACAAATCACTTCTTTTTTTTTCTCTATACAAAAATTCAGGAGTTCAAAAGAAGATTCAATGCCATTTTTTCTTCGCTGTCTGAACATCTCAGTTGAAACAATTCTGTAGTTGTCCATCTTCAAATATCTCAACCAGAACTCTTGGATTATTTCACTATCACTTATTTGTTCGTCAATCACCGGAAGGAAAGATTTAGGCTGTTTTTATCAGCTAGTGTTACATGAAAAATACCTGGGGGGCAATTTCAATTCTTCCAACGTAAAAATATCAATTACTTTCAAAACTCTTCGTTGACAAAATCTTTCAAACGATATTTCATCTGCTCCTAGTGGAATAGTGCTTAGCACTAGTGTTCTACGTGGAATAGTGTTCTGTTCCAGAGAACACTATTCCACTTGTTGGATCATGGTTGCAAGATACAGGTATTTCAATTCTACATATGAGTGGTCATCAATGGCATCAGCTGTTGACTTGCTCTGAAGTAGTGAAATACCACATTCTCCTTTCTACATTTTCCAATAGAAAATGCACCAATTCGCTCCTATTTTTTAGAAGACAGCACACTATTCCAATAGTGTCAAATAAATTCTGTCTTGAAATTTTTTTCATTTGAAAAAAAAACATCAGTTACAACTCCAACTGTAAATCAATATAAATACATGTAAATCAATACAAATAAATCAGTATAAATACCTTTTAAATGAGGTGAAGCTTGGCACTAGTGGAATAGTGCGCATTGTGTTATAAAATCCCTTCGTTGTCATTGTTAATTTTTCACTCGAGAAATCCTTTGATTATCTACTAATGTCATACCCCACCTCAATTGAATGGAATTTCAATTTTTTTACTTGACCGAATTGTCTTCCCATGAGATGTCATTAAATATTAGTGAAACAGTGCACCAAATCTTAAACATACTGCTTCACTTTGAATTAATTATTCCTAACACTTCCAAGCATATTAATTCTTGTTCTAGTTTAGCGAAGAAGCAGAATGTCTTCCAGATGGGTAGGAATGGTGCATTATCCCTCTTTTCCTTCAACCATCTTTTTCATTTCTGAATTTTCAGAAGATTGGACCACTGATATAACTCCTGTGTAATATGAAAATTCTTTCAAATATCCATCTGAGAAACGATTAATACTTCATGATACATACTTTCATAAATACAATTAAAATGGTTCTTATGGAATGGGACACTATTTCCTCTTTTACATTATTATTTTTCAGATGGTCATGCACTATTCTAATAGTGTGAAATCTCATATGAAAGTTTTTTGAATTCTCTCCCTAACGAAGATTATGGAAAAATAAAAAAATTTAAACTCTGTTACCTATAAACTATTGAAAAATCATTGACAGAACTTCAAAATATATCAATCATAAATCTAATATTGACTTGAAAATTCGAGGTTAGGATTCTCACAGATCAACATGTAACAAAATTAAGTAGACCTCAAGTGGAAAATTATAAAAGTTCAAATCGTAAAGAACATGGGACTTCAGAAATATATACGTTGTTGGAGTTAGAAGCAACCGATAACAGAAACATACCTCAAATAATTAAAAAATTAATACTACATCCTCGTTCTTCTTCTTCTCTTTTTTATAGCCTTTGCACTCCTTACGGCCCAGAAGACAAAAGTTCTATAACCAATTTGTGTGAAATAATGTCATTTAGAACAGCTCGGATTGTGTGTCCTTGTCCCAACCCAAAAAACAAATATTGAACATGTAGTTTAGGAAATTATCGAAGTTTTCGTACATGCTTCTATACAGGGCGATCAAGAAGTTCCTTGAAAAATAATTATTTATATAAACGCGTTTTAACCCAGGTTTTTTTTCGTTGATGCAATATCATCAAAATGTACCGTAATGACATTTTATTCTCGAGAGCCCTGTATTTCGAGAACCGATATTTTTTAAAAGTTAACACTTTGCACATTGTTATACAACTACCGATGGCCGACAAGTATTGCCTAATGGAAATATTTCCTTTGTATTAATAGATATTTGGAGTTCCCACATTAGCTTTATCCAAGTCAGAAATATGAGCATATCGTTCAAGTTACAGGAGGTCCTTCGAATAGGGCGTTCAATATTATTTTCAATATATAACAACTCACGTGTAAAATACAGTTCACACAAACCACGAAATCCTTCACAAGCTATATACGTATACAAAGCCTCAAAGTGAAATTATAATAAAGCATCACAAAGTTCACGATAATATGGGACATCCTGAGAAGCTGTGTACAGAGTGTCTCAATAAGTATACAGACAAAAGTAAAAAGGCAGTGCCATGCTCAACAGAGAATTTCAGCTTTACTTTTATAGACTATCATTTTGACTTTTTTTCTATGGTGTATCTTTGTAATTCATGTCAATGTTTCGTCCAGTGAGACTTATTCGGAGATACTACTCAGTATGGTTTATATTACATGAGTCATCATAATAAAACAAAACATTCTTAACCCCAAATACGAGGAAAACATTTCAGGACAAAAAAAAATCACTACAGTTTATGTCTTCAAATTTTTTTTTATATTTCTCTGTCATTATCTTTATAAGTGAAAATCCTTACTAGCCATATTTATGAAAAAGTTCAGTTACATGGAATCATTGATATACATTTGATCCGGATAACATATTAATTAAAAAATAATGATATTGGCAAACTAGTGAAAATATATTGACATTTTTTCAGAACAAGAACATCCAGTGATATCTTTTGCTGCTGAAAATCAGCAATTGAATTTACTTTGAAACCTATCTCAACATACAGAGTATTTCTCCAAATCGTTGACCCACTGTGATCCAACAGTGCATAAAGATTATAGAGACAAGTGGGCTGCGTATTCAATGTCTAAATCCTTCAGAGAAAAGTCGATGGCAACATTCAATTTGCCTCTGAATCTTTTTGTTGGAGAAAATAATTTCAAATGTATTACTAAAATTCGGGAACACGTCGGTTTTTCGTCTCCATCCAGAGTTTCTTCTCTTTTGACCAATCTTAGTTGACCAGTTCTTCGTGGTATGGGTGGTATGGGAAAAAAAATCCCTGTCTTACAAACTGATTGAGTTGTCGCTCAATTTTTCGTCGATTTCCATCAAGATTAGTTCAAAACTCTCGGTGATCCTATTGGCTTGTAAACCTTCCAAAAGATATTGGAGGAACTCCTGGGCGTTTTGTTATAGTTAATCCATGAATCAAGGGACAACTCTCATGAAGGAGGGATTATTCAAACCTTTGGGTATGATGTTGTTGTCTCTAGCTCTGCACAAGAAGCTGAGGTGAGTTTCTTGACCATAGACTTTGGTCAAGCTTACCAAAGAAACTCGCATCAGCTTCTTGTGCAGAGCTAGAGACAACAACATCATACCCAAAGGTTTTTTGCTGAAATCGCCAACTCCATCTCGTGTTTGATAAACATTGGATTACATTGTTCATGAAACAGATGTTGCCAATATTTTTCAACCCATTAAACCCATGAGTTTCGACTGAAGAATGTATCACTGGTCTGATGTTTTCTCAAACACCACTGATGTATTTTTCTGACTGAATTTACATTACTAGAGCATAAAACGGTCTTTGTCTGCTTTGAAGAAGTTGACTTTCCATTTTTCTCTAAAACCTACCTATCCTCATTATCCATAGCATTTTTGGAACTTGAGCCTGAATTTTCACCCCCTTCTGATAGTTTTATTGACTGTCTGCTTCAAGCAGATCTGTTGTCTACCTCATCGATGGTCGCCTTAAAATGTTATTGCCTTATTCAGCTTTGATAATAAAAAATATTGACGTTTTGCAAAGTTGTGAACCTGACCTTTGCTTCAAAATTATTTTGATTGAATCTTCAAATCTCGGTTTGACAGATTAGTGACGTCTGTCAAAACTAAACGCAAAATGTTTTATTGGATACAATTTTTAAAAGGAAATCCGTTTTTAGAAACAGGAAAGGTGTCAGTTTTCTTCAAAAATTTGTTCAAGAGGAACTTTTCTCTTTGGGTTATTTTTATTTTTTCAACTTGCTGTCAAAATTAAATTGTACGTCCCGATCTTTCAATAGTACGATAAAATGATCTATTACATTTATTTTTGAATATTCTACAAACAAGTTTCTTTTGCTTCTTTTTCATTCAACGTTTCTCAAAATTTGGCATTCAAATCGTAAAATTCATACATGTAATAAAAACGATGGAATATCTCGAACATTTTTTGCATCCTCTTCGTTCAAAAGTCACCGCTTTGAAATGTCAACTTAACTTTGAAATGTCAACTAAATATGTTATAGTATCTTTATTTCGAACTATACATTAATTAAAGAAAAAAAAATTATTTTATACAAATTTGAAATATGGAATACAAATCAATTAACAGAATTTAGTTCAAGAAAAGAGAAAAAGGAAAAAAAACACCTCAAAAGTGCTGCTTTGTTCCCTCCTGTTCATAAAAGAGGACGTATGCCTTCTCACTCACAAGCGATTTTGGTGAAATTGGGGACACGTGTGAATCCTTGTATTCATGCCACGTGCCACTATAAGGGTGTCTGCAATATGCTGTATAATGCCCGTTGTAAGTAGTCCCACTGTGATTCGAAAGTGCATATAGATTATAACGACAAGAAGCCACATTGTCAGCTGCGCAATTGTTCATATCTACTGTGCCACACAGTATGCTGTGTAATGCCCGCTGTACGTAGTCCCATTGTGACTCGAAACTGCATATAGATTATAACAACAAGGAGCTACATTGTCAGCTGAACAATTATTCATATCTAATCCTTCTAGAGGAAATTTGATGGCAAAAGAGGACGTATGCCTCTCCATTCACAGGCGATTTTGGTAGAAGTGGAAACACGCGTGAATCGTTATATCCGTGCCACATAGTCTGCTGTGTAAGTAGTCCCACTGTTTCTAGGGAAAATTTGATGAAAAAAGAGGTATATGCCTCTCCACTCACAGGCGATTTTGGTAGAATTGGGGACACGCGTGAATCGTTATATCCGTGCCACAGAGTCTGCTGTGTAAGTAGTCCCACTGTGATGCGAAAGTGCATATGGATTATAACCACAAAGAGCCACATTGTCTACTGCATAGTCCTTTTAGAGGAAATTCGATGGTGACATTTCATATGCCTTTAAATCTCTCCGTCAAAGAGAATCTTTTCAAATGAATTACTAAAATACGGGAAGACTTATGGATTGATAGGGACTTTGTGAATTTTCTCATTTTCCTTCACCTCGAACACGTCGGTTTTTTTTCGACATCAAAAATATGTGCATGCATTTCTTCGGCGTCACCAGATACGCGTTTTTTCCCATAAACCTAATCCATAATATTATCCTACAAGAAAAATCGTTTTTGAAGTGGTTTCGATCTATCCTCAGGGATAATAAGGTGACTTATTGAAAGGTTCCTCTATTATCGTGATCAGATTTGTCTCAATATCCTAATTGATAATGATCAGTAACAAAAACTATATTCATGAAAGTTTGAAATATATGAATGTTATTTTTCAATTATTGCTTGAAACCAATTGAGAAACAACTTCTTTCCGGTAATATTGAAGATTAGGTTCATAGAAGAAACCATGTGTAAAACAGGCTCTACTACTTTATTACTACTTTATATCTGTGGTAATGTTAGAAAAAAAATAATTATCCTCATTATGAATTGAGAGCCAAACTGATTCAGAGAGAGACGACAACTTTTATCGAATAAGCAAATTTGATAGTTTCAGAGAGTTTTCAACACTTATTTCATACATATACATATCTAGGAAAAATGCGCTTTAGGTGAATAAATTCGTAATAAACAAACAGTTACTTATTTTATCATACATTTTATATTTCCCGAAATATTCCAATTTTTATATGAATGAATGATAAATGACAAATTTTTCAGAAACGAAGACTTAAAAAAAGCATTAGACATGTTTTTTAGATGGAGGGTGGTAGACTTCTTTAGTGTCTAAATGTTAGGTTAGGTTATGTAATGATCTATTACACTTGCGCAGAATCTCTGTTGATCTGAATTTATTTTTTATCATTTGTGTGAATGCCCATAAAAATTCTAGAAACCCTAAAAACATCCATTTCTTCAATATATTGATGATGTTGGGAAGAAAAGTTTTTAGAAATGTATAAGAACTTTACTAACACTCGCCTGACCAAACCAAATTAAAATTAGTCAGGGTTGGAAAACTGGTCAACTAAAAGTGTTTGTTGCAATTCTAAAAGAACAAAAAGTCACATTTTATTCCCACAAATTAGAAAGAATTTAGAAAATGCCAATATATTTTCCTATTAGCTGGTGTACGTTCTACTTTGCTAGTAGACCGGAAACCCATCAAAATTTTTTAGGAGATCAAAAAGTATGATTTTTATAATCCTGGGGCCTTATTTTCAAAAAAAGTTGCCGTCACTTCGACTGAAAAATGGGACGTCTCAATTTTTTCCCTCAAATTCATTTTCAAAACAGAGAGAGACATCTCATTTTTTTCTCGATGTGGTAGTTCAATTTTTTTTGAAAACAAGACCCCCCCGGAGTGGAAAATAGGTTTTAGCCTTGAGCCTTTAAAGGGGGGAACGTGAAGGTAAAACATTAATTGGAGGGGAGGGGGTTAATTTGCCAAAAATTCTCGTACGGCTTTTATAAATTCAGATATTAATTACAACTGGGGGTTGTACGAAAAAGGGGGTTTGACATTATAAGAAATTTTCATTTTCAGAAAAGTTGCCACTATAAACAGTGTTAAATTTCTGTACGGTTTGTGTGAAATTAGTTATTTTACATAGAAAACGATCGCTCATTTTGTCATGCCGTATAAGTTCGAGGATTCATGGGACAGTGAAGATAATATCATCCCTCTCCTCTAGGATCAATATTCATGGTTGATTTTACGCTTTCCGTCCCATAAAGCTACTAATTTGTACGGCATGACCAAGTAAATGACGGTTTTTTATATAAAAAACGAATTTCGTGGAAACCCTACAGGAACTCATCACCTTTGCTTGTAGAGATGATTTTTCCGACAATGAAAATTATTCCCATTTTACTATCCCACTCTTTTGTACGTTTACTTAAAAAAAAAATCCAAATTTGTAATTATTACAAGTACAAGAACTTTCGGCAAGTTATTCTCACACTTATGTTTCCAAAATTATCGCGTGCACCACCTACAACTGACGTCATAAGGCTGATAATCATTTTATACTTCAGGGCTATAAAATCATACATTTTCAAGAAGTATCAAATGACCCTCTGAAAACTCGTCATTGACTCGCAGTTTATAGTATTCGACCAAATTAAACAGCATGAAGCTACATTCCTAAGTTTCCTCATATCACCCAAAACATTCTTACACGTTTTTCATACAGTTTCCCAGTTCCCACGACAAAAATCCGTTCCAACTGACATAGCATTCCAAAAAATTCACGATAGATATCACTTGTATCAACCCCATACACCGTGAGGTAGAAATAAGTGATATACACACTGGACCAGGGCCACTAATATTACAGCAATATGATATTGGGAGTTACAATATGGGAAGATTTCCAACGAATTGCAATCCAGCGACTTCAAAGCTCAAAAAAGACAACGACTATAAAACTCAAAAACCATAATATCAAATCAAAATCAGTCAGTCTCCATCCCTCCTTTTGGATTTTTCATAGCAAACATTTTCCTGATAAAGTACTGATGTGCACTTCGCTAGAATTTTTGTAAAATTCAGGCTCCAACAGTATTTCTCGAAAATATCGTTGGCTTTATCTTCAGCCCTGTAGGGATAACCCTACTATGTATTTAAATGCCTCTTAGAATTCTCCAGACATACCGAATTTTCTAGAATCCTATTCAAGGTAAGGTACAGGGAGATTTACATGAGAACTTGTACACACTGTATTTTTCTATTCTTTTTTTAAATATTGAAAGCTTTTTCTTTTGTTTAAGTACCAAAGTTAATCAATTGACCGAATGAGTTACTTACTACAAAGTGAAATCCGATCAGCAATGAGTATTGACAAAGGATAGTAAACCCCTTAATGCAAAACAAAGAAATTAGATATGACTCTCTTGTCAATATCCAAACAGACTACAGTACTACATTCATCTCGTACTTTTTGTGACACCCTGTACACCCGATAGCGTTTTCCGATCCTGAGCGATTTTTACAACTTAAAGTTATCACAGATCGTCACCTTAGTAACCAAGTGTCTTAACAATTCTTCGGTTGCTTCTGAAAAAGAAAAGGGTATCGTTGAGACGTCAGTGGACCTTTTTGGGCTTCATCCCCGGCGGATGGTTGAAACAATCCGCTTTGCAGGGATCGTCGTATTTGCATTCTCCGTCTTTCGGCTCCCAGTGCTTGCAGCAAGGTCTGGTGCATTTGCCGGGTTCGTATTTTGCGTTCTGGAAACAAAGTAGAGTAAAAGAATGTTGCGCTTTATCATGGGAGTACCCCAAGGGTCCATTGTGTGGCCCATGCCCGTCTGCGTGTACAAATTTGAATTTAAGCAATAAACATCATCGATAGTTTTAGTAGAAACTAATATTGAAAGAAAACCATGTTATTTGAATTCGCCACGTTTTGGGAATTGGAGAAGTTTGTTTATTATGTTTGATCATGATATATTCAGGATAAAACATTGTATTTTCTGTTGTTTCTGACAACGAAAAAAAAAATAGGTCCATCTTTGGATAGACCCCAAAAGTTCATGGATAAATACACAAGTATTACAGGATATTCCAAAGACAAAGTGTCAAATCTACAGCAGTTTATTATTAAATTTCGCGGTTTAGATATTCTTTACTTTGAACGAAGATTCTGACTGAAATATATAGTATTGTTTTCAAATTAAATCTCTTATTTACTCTTAATGGATCAAACTACAACCCGAAACCCATAAACTGTATTGAGTATCTCTCATATCAAACGCTGAAAAAGTTTTGTTTTCCTAACGTATTGTTGTAAATCTAGCCTTGAAGAAAATCAAGCCGGCCGCCACTGGTAGCCATAAACCAATCGTGACGTAGCTAAGAGCGCGCGAATGTACGATGTTTGCTGCCGCTCTAGAAGCAGCGAGAATAATGCTAGCTATTTCGATGGAACTCCGGCGAAATTTTCTAGCGCATTTCTAGCCACGTGCATATCGACACAGTGGAAGTTACAGTGGGGTACGCGAGGCGATCTAGTAAGGCGATAGACATTGGAATAATAGTTGAAATTTTAGTTGAAGTGTTTGTTATATTTAAAGTGAAAAGAAGTTATTAGTGGCTCATCGGTGTTCAACCATCAAAAATTTTTCGGTCTGTTTCGGAAACTTATAGATATGTGTGGTATATATAAGTTTATTTTCTTGATAAGTTTGAGTTAGCATAGATTGTATTTTCCCACATCATAAAATGCGATGTCTCGGAAAAATAAATTTGAAAATAAACAGCACAACGTTATTTCGAAGAATTATCTACAAATAGTACTTCGTTCAGATGGAAAATTAATTTCATTAGTTCGGACTTCCCTTGTCTGATATTATATAAAATGATTTGAAATCCCTGAAAGAACTAAAAAAGAAGAAATGAAAAATTAAAGAAGAAGAATAAAAGAGAATAGCTGAAAAAAAACAATTATATTAAGCAAACAACCTGAAATGAAATAATAGTGAAATAAAATACAAGTAAAAATAGAACAAATTGAACAAAAAATAAACAAAATAAAGTTTTATTTTATTCAAAATGAAATAAATTTTTATTTTATTTATTTTTTGTTCAATTTCGTTCAAATAAAACATGATTTTATTCATTTTTTGTTCAATTTGTTCCATTTTTACTTGTATTTTATTCCACTATTATTTCATTTCAGGTTTTTGCTTGATATAACTTTTTTTTCTCAGCTATTCTTTTTTATTCTTCTTTAGTTCTTTCAGGGATTTCAAATCATTTTATATAATATTAGACAATGGAAGTCCGAACTAATGAAATTCAATACTGTATAGTTGATTTCATTTAATAACTTGGTTAACTATATTCATAGTTCATGAATAAAATTCAGGCAAATGGATACATGAGAAAATGTTGTTACTGGAAAATCCTAGAAGAACCCAAAAATTGAAGTCCTGGCGAACGAAGTGAGTAACAGCTAGTATAATAATACAGTATATCTACTTTAGAGATTGA
Organism: Leptinotarsa defecta; assembly: GCA_015342085.1. Taxonomy (NCBI): domain Eukaryota; kingdom Metazoa; phylum Arthropoda; class Insecta; order Coleoptera; family Chrysomelidae; genus Leptinotarsa; species Leptinotarsa defecta. The sequence goes on along the minus strand of WOGO01001093.1, from coordinate 7,657 downwards.
ATAGGATCAATTTCCTTTTGAGGACAACGGTCTTTATTCGTTTTTCAGCGTTTTTATTTGCCAACCTCTTTAACAATATAGGTACTCATCTCAAGACTTTCCAGAAATTTCTCTCAAATATAGTTCACTGTCATTGTTATTATCAAGGTTATTGCCTCTTCTAACTGTGTAAATTAAGAAACAATTATGATGAGATATTTTTCAGTATGAAACAGAAATGCACTGTTCATTATTTTCAAGTAGTTATTATCTACCGTGGCACAATTTCGTTAAAATATTGACTTTTATTGTTCGATAGGATATATTTTTTTAAATATTCCTTTTTTTGTACTTCCATTGTCTAATATGATATACATTGATTCAAATCCCTGAAAGAATCTGTAAAAAATTGAAAAAATTAGCTGAAAAAATAACAATTATATTAAGCAAGGAAACTGAAATTGCACTGAAATAAATTACGAACAAGCTTGTATTTTATTTCATTGTAATTCCAGTTTTTATCGTAATATAATTATTTTTCATAAAATACAAGCAAGCTTGTATTTTATTTCATTGTAATTTCAGTTTTTCAGCTCAATATAATTATTTTTCAGCTGATCTCTGTAATTTTTTACAGATTCTTTCAGGGATTTCAAATCATTTCATATCATATTAAACAATGGAAGTCCGAACTAATGAAATATAAAAAATCAAATTGAATTGCAAATTACTTTGTAGTTTGTTCTCCGGATTTTGGCAAAAGTTCTTACAAGCATTATGGAGAAGTGATTGAGTGTGAGAAATGATCAAATTGCAAAAAATGTGAAAACAAAGATTTTGTTTTTAAATTTTCAAAATACCTCGACAATATATACAGAAAAACAAAGTTCAATGATATTCTATTGAAGAAATATATTGAAAACTCTTTTCTCACACCAGAACCAAAATGCTGTCACTCAACGCACGTTTTGCTGTCCTTGTCATTTCCTGATGAATCTAACTTGGTTAACGAAACTCACGTCTAAAGACTTTTTTTATCTGGTGTGTACAAAGTGTTTCCAATAGATTCTTTTCACGCCAGAGGGTCGATATTTTACTTATCAAGCTAGAAACATATAGACAACTATTTTTAATATACGTTATCCATAAATCAATCAATAACAAAGTCCACTTGAACAAACCCAATTTCCACAAGGGACACTTACTTACAGGTCGCAATTATCAAAATCGATATGACACGTATTTTTTAAGAATTTTTGAGGCTTCAGGAATTTTCATATACGCTTTCCTCAAGATAAAACTGGTCTCCTATTTTTGTCGAATGGTCTGTGAAAAAGTACTCACATGAAAAATATCCCAAAAAGTGAGTTTTGAACGAGGTAATATTGAAAACTTGCAAAGCAAAATCCCTGACTTACTTGGTTGGATTTTACTTAGAATTTGTTAAGAATTGAATGAAACTATGAAGAAGACAAGTATAAACAGCTCTCAATATTGCATATAATTATGTTTAATAAAGTCTGAATTATCATTGGAGCCTAGATTTATAGTATATAACACACCAAGTAGGATAATTACCCACTAGCGAAAAATTGTAAGCACGAGGCGTCAGCCGTGTACGACAATTCGCGAGTGGACGTAATTGGCCTTATCCTGGAGGTGCGTACTATACTTTTTCTACGACTGACCGTAGAAAGGAATGGTACAATATATTTGTTTGAGATTATGGCTTTGGATAATAAACTCATTCAGTCACTCCGTCAGAACTGACACGCCTTACCGCTGAGCTACTCTGGCGATTGTGTTTTGAGCCACGATTATTTTATCGTGAGTATATGAATGCTTATTGCATATAAGAATTACAATAACTCTTGGGAAAACATAGGATGAGAAAAATAACTGTCAAGATGAAGTGTACACAAGACAAGATTTAATTCTTACTGTACTCTCACAAGGTTTGAAACGTAATGAATGATTTTACAAAATGCAATGTTTCACTCGGGTAGTTAGAGAAGGAGTTTCAGATTCATAATTGTAGGGAAAGACAGAGGTTTGGATTACATAGGTAGGAGAGGTAATAATAGTTGGTAATTCCCAAGATAAGGGATACAAGGAACAATTAAGGAATAAAAAATCTAGCTATTTGTAGCTTACAGTATTTACGTGAAATAGATATAAATGTACGGGTCGCTTGAGAAAACATCTTCGAGAATATTGAATTTTATGAGGATGAGTGGATTAGAAAAGACCCGTGCATTAGAAGACCAACTGGAAAACCCCGATTGGAAATAATGAAAAATTAAATAACTTTAACAAGATTATTTAACAATACATGCAATCAAAATAATGCCATAAAACAATCTGTTTTGTTGTACAAATTTTAGAGCTGGCAACTCTAGACTAAATACTAAAAAATTAAGATTCACTTGAAAAACATAATAATTTCGATAACAAGATTTTGAGACCGAACAATATGAGTAGTAAACATAATTGATATTTACTTTGTGGGTGAATAAATACATTTGAAAAGTTTAAAATGAAATAATAATGTCAAATACAGATGCGAACAGGTGTTTTTCGTTCTGTAAAATATTTTCAATTCCATTTGCTTGGCTGTTATGGTACATAGAATTAACGGTTATAGGCTTTGCTTTAGAGGCGTCTATTGGCTATTCATGTTGTGTCTTAGTATTTCAAAAATCGTTGCAAAAAGTTCATGAGAAATGAATAGAAGAAAAAAGCGGAGTTGTGTTCAGTTGCAAGCGTAGACGATTTCTTCGGTTTATATCTATCTAATTGCCTATAATCTTCGGAAAACGAAGTTATGTTTTTCTTCTTTCTCCAACTCATACAATTTTCGAAATTATATTCGTATTTTTCTCTTGATTTTGCTGGCAGCAAATTATTCATCGTAATATTTGCTTGCTCGGTAATATCTGATGGGGTAGCACAAATTTTTTGATCGTTATCACTCATTTTGAATTTTCACGAGATACTGAATAACACAGCTCATAATTAAAACAATTGGTTGTATCACGAATAGATTCATTACCAACCGACAATCTGTTGAACAATGAATTTACTGAAAATATGATATTTATTTTGATTTTACACTGATTTTGGCTTTTGGACACTTGAATGTATTCATGAGATCATATTTATCAGAGTACAAAAATTTTATTAAGTTGCTAATGACATTGAAAAAATGTATACAAAATCAGCACATTCACGTTGTTTGTGACGATATAAATGAGATCCAGTGAAAATAATTTTCATAAATGTTTCAATTTTGATTATTTGAATGATTTGTTACTTTGTTCTATCTTCGAAAGAAATGAGATGCGGTCATTTTAATTGATTCCTGTTAGACATGACAAACTTCTTGAACCATAATTATACGCTTCACGGTATAACTCAAACGCATTAATCGGTGACTTCATTATTTTACCGAACTAATTGTGCCTCATTTTCCGCTGGATAATTGGATAATGTACTCGGCTACCTCAATACTGTAATTAAAGTTCCGTCATCACTATAAAAAATTCTATGACCTGGACACGAAAGTTCACAAACAAACAATAACAAAGAAAGAAGTCAACTGCCTTTTTTAATAGCTTTTCCAACTCATGTATCGAATTATTATTCATTATTATACGAATCAAGTTTGAACTTTTTTACAATAAATAATAACATATTGATTGAATATTTCAGTTATTATTATCAAAGAATATTAATTTATTTTCATATAAAAAATTAATACAAATTATAAAATTATGAAACAACAAAAATTAATTGACACTCCGAGACGACTTGATTTATTCCAGTGGCGTATTTACTTTTTCAGCTGCAGGAAAACCTGGAAAAACCTGCAGTATCACATCATCTAAAGATCTTCATCTGTCAATGTTCTCTCTTTCATAGAAAAAAATGTAGGGTGTCTCCAGAGGCTCTAATGAAATCAAGATATTGCCAGAATATTCAGTGATAAGACTATAGCCAAACTTAAACCAGTCCGTTTCGTCTTTGACCAATGCGTAATAATAACCAGATTCAACACCAGAACCACAGCATGAATATTATAATAGTAGTCTGCTAGATTGAAGTGTTCATTTATTTCGAACCTTCGTAAGGGTTTGGTACTTCCGTCAGAGATTGAGTCATGTTTGAAGATCATCAGTGTTATTATTAGATTGACTGGTGCCTCATAATAGTCAGTTAGTTTGGCGCATATTTGGCAAAACAGTGGATCATTACCCGTTAAAAGTTCGATTTTCAGATGAATCAACAATAAGCTTTGCCCGGACTGGCTATCAGTCATATTAGGAAACGCTAGTTGAAGTTTTAGAAAGTCACATACGTTTTTTGCTACCTCTTGAATATGTACTGTAAAGTAAACTAGTGAGGGTTTTTTAAACAAAAGATCTACATACACAAGAGGAGATAGACTGTACGGAATCGTTCAATCCAGAGCGATTCTGCTCACGAAGGGTATTCAACAAGAACCCCAAGAATTCGGAACAATCTTCTTGTTGTCCTAACGGGTATCTAGTGGAGTTCAAAGACCCTAGAAAATCGGTTGGTGGGAAAGATGATACACTCTCACGAAACGGCAGCTGCATGAAGAGGTGTTTGAGTTTGGTGAATGAGTAGGAAATATGCTCGTTCTCGTTCATCGTTAAAACCCCGTTTCTGAAATTCTTCGTCAACACTGTAGCAAGTGTTTCCTGAATTATTCAATCCAATTTTCTTCGCAAGATTTTCAGGATAACTGCCTACTGTGAAGCTCTTTCACTGAAATGGAACCAAAACCACGAGGACTGCAGCTCATATTTTGGGGGCAAGAATGACATATATCCATTGACCGCAGTGAAAAAGAAGAAGGTGGATCAAACACTTGCGAATTAACCTTGATAGGAGACTGATAACTAAACACATGTCTCGATTTGTTTTGAAGAGATTTTAGTTTCTTACTGAAATAAGGGCACAATGCATGATTTCATCAAAATTATGCTAATTTCAACATAAAAATGGCATGATTCGATTGAAGATCGACAAATTGTGAGTAAAACAGAATTACATTCGGGAAAGAGAAAGATTTTGGCTTTCTACTTCTCCATCTTTACATAAAAATATATAAGAATCATACAAAGAAAAAAAGAAAGCAATTCTTTTCAAAAAATACCAATACCATATACCAAAATGTGTTGATCATCCAGAGAAATTACTTTCAGACAGAATCAACTACTTTCACACAAACATTGAATCACGCGAAAGAAAAATCCTTTCGAAACAACTACTTTCATATGAACATTGAATTATACAGAAAACCATTTTCTTGTTCACTGTGTATCCAAATATTCGTTATGAAATTGAATCAGATAATACTCACAGGATTGTTACACAATATAGTATATAAAAGAAGTAACACTGTCATCCTCGAATGTGGACATACGATGTTTCGGACACGTGTATCATTGCCTCTTCAGCAACATTATAAGATGAAGTACTAAATTCATTCATGAAATTACGACTTCATGTCACGAATTAGTTCAATCTGCTCGTGTCGTCGATGACAATAAGTTATGACATTCATTCGCTTATTTGATTGAATCCCAGCCATAGGAATCTTGTTCAAATTGAAAACGGTATATTTTTAGGAGATATGGATTTTTGAGAAAGAGAGGTTGTGGCTTTTTACTCCTTCAGAACAAACGGTCTAGGAAAGAAAAAAGATTCAAAGTTAATGAAGACGAACGGAAAGTAATGAGAAGAAACAGAAAAGGATTTTTGGTTTCAACTTCTCCATCATCAAACAAAAATTTGTAAAATTTGCTCTCCAAAAAATTCTAATCAAGCCTTAAAGGGAACATAGAAACAGAACATAGAAATATGCTACAACAAATTTAAATTGTTTGAATTTGTTCTTACCAGATGACCTTCCAGAATTTTTGCTGTATTTCTCACCTATATATACCTGTTTTGACAGGTGAATTTTTTCAGGTAATTAAATCTAGCCTAGAATCAATTATCTGATTGGAGCATGTGATACACCAAATTTTTTAGGTTTAGACAAGTTATAACACGTGTCGTGGTTTCAAAAATATTTCATAGTGAAAATCAAAATAATGTATTTTAGAAAGTTTTGATATTTCGTCAAATATCGGTCAGTTCCATTGAATTATTATTTGCGTTACGTTGGATTCTATTCTCGTTCGAAACATTCGAATGTAACACAACTCAAACACTTACTAATTTTGTTCTCTTATCGAAATAAAATCTTATTCAAATAATGAGTCGCCCAGTAAATATTAGCGATAATACTTCAAGATAACAGTTGTAAAATAGTATAACCACGAATGTCACCCAAAACAAAATCATCTAAATAATGCAATCCTCTTCCGGGGTATTCTTGTTCGAACGATTCAACATCGATGAAAACTCGTAGCCATTTGAATCGAGAATGTCTTCGATGACGTAACGCAAGTTCTAAACTCAAACGTGGGGGAACATGAAAATATACAATATACGATTTCTGTTTGTAGTTGGCTTTGACTCGTTCCGTATGCTTTGTACAGCGGCGTTTACCTCTACGACGTTTTACGCTCGCGATTTTTTAAATAAGTTTCGCGGAGTACCGTCAATGGCTCGTGTACAAAGAAATATGAAACAAGTTGTTGTTTTGACTCTTGCAGTAGTGCAACAATGACAGATTTCGAACAAATGAAGGGAAACGAATCTCAGCCACAGTTGCGTATTTGAGTTTTGTGCCAAGAAAATGGTTTTACAGGGAGTAGTTTGAGCTGTGCTTTTTTTCATTCAATTGGGTAATTCGATTAATAAATAATGGATATAGTAGTCGGGAACAGCAAGATGCTGAGGCAGAAAAGAATAAGCTTCACGCGGTGCACCAAAACGAAGAGCTTCAATAGAAACCACGCGATAAATAATAGGAGCAGTCGAATCGTCAGATCGAATTCTTTGAGGAGCTCCTTCAAACACAGCGCCTTTAAAAATAACAGGAATTGTCAAGATCACGTCGCGGATAACAAAAATAACGATATGACCAGATCGCATTCGTCGAGAAATACTTTTGATAACACCATTACTAAAAATAATAATAGGAATCGTACAGAGGACGTTAGCAACTTTCTCAACAACAATGACGACTACTCGAATCATCAGGATGGAGTTTGCTTCGGAGAGTTTACCAGGTGAGTCGAAAGAAATTAACCTCCCGGGAGCTTTCTACAAGCGAATAACTCGATTTAGAGACATGAACGAACTATATAAGTGTACCGTGACACCCGAGTCATGAGATGAGATAACGGATCTTTAGAATTAGAGGGAATGAAACGTACAATTACCTACCTGCGGATTCAAAAGGCATCTGACAACGAACAGGGACGTTCCCATTTAAAATTATCAGAGGATAACATTAATAAAGCAATGAACGATTTTAATTTTCGAGAGAGCTTCAAAACACTTTGATTCGGAGAACTATTTTTTACCTGGAAATAATTTTAAATTACTTTCTGACGGCAAAACATATCTTAGAGGTCAGCAATAAACCACAACAAAAGTGATAAATTTGACTTATATTTCTTCATTGTACGTTATTGTCTGAGATATAGTTCAAGTAAACGATATGGTACAACCTACCTTCCAACAGGTTCCCTTT